>CALNXI010003004.1:20732-35329 GCA_942486025.1 Porites evermanni
CCCCCCCCCCCCACCCCCTGCAGAAGTAAAATGGTTGGCCTCTTTTATTGTAAAAGAGAATCCATTTAAGCATGCAATTTCTAATTAATGGTATATGTGTTCATATAGTTTCATGTTGGCACTACAAGTTCTTTGCATATTTTGAGTACTAAGTGTAGCACAAATGGTGAATGTAGGATTAAAAAGAAAGGGGTTGCTTACTGGAGGATAAAAACAATGGAAAACGCCAAAATTGTCATCCAAAAAAGTGGCCACAGTTGCTCAAGAGAGGCGTTTGTTTATGAGAGGTTCCAACTGTAATGATTTGATTATGAATGTTTTTTTGTTTTTGGTATAGGAGTTAGCTACTTACAAGAAGTGTTTGCAGGCACACATAGTGGTTTTACTGTAGGTTTTTTCATGTGGGGAGTCCATCACATGTGCATAGATCTCACTTTCTACATGTATATGCAGTTGAGAAGTATAATGTACTGGCACATATTAAAGACAAGTCAAACAAGTCAAATTAATTTTTATGAATAATATTTTGTTTAAGCAATGGACGTGGGAGTCTTGATGAAATGGAATAAAATGGCAACCTGCAGAACAATATAATAAATTCAGAAAACAAGATCACCAAGAGAAGGCAGCTCTGAAGACAAGGTAAATATTTCTCCTAAATTTCTTACAGTTACGTGTATCTTGCGTTCATATATAATTATCATGTGTGACATACATGTATCATATTAATTCACTGTACTCAATTAATGCCACCCATAATAAAAGCCCGACAAAGAAGAAAATAACCAATAATATTTACATCCTCAAATAAACACATCACCCAGTCAGAAAAAGCGGTGCTTATTCAAGGATAATTTGTAAGAAAAATATCAAGTACCATTCAACTCATCCTTGGAGACCCAGGGGCAGATAGTGGGGGCGAGGGAAAGTCTAAACGGGCAGAAAAATATGGCATGAAGAAAAGTAAAGAATGGCGAGAAGAGCCCCTGGGGACAATGTCTTACCAGACCAGTTCCAAACAGTCGCCGCTGTTCTGCCTTCTGATTGGGCAGAAAAACACAAAAAGTTTTCTAGCACCAATCAGAAGCCAGAACAGCGGCGACTGTTTGGAACTGGTCTGGTAAGACATTGTCCCCAGGGGCTCTTCTCGCCATTCTTTACTTTTCTTCATGCCATGTTTTTCCGCCCGTTTAGACTTTCCCTCGCCCCCACTATCTACCCCTGGGTCTCCGAGGATGCATTCAACTCATTTTCTTATTATTTCTGTCTCGACCAAAACAAAGGAAATTGAACTTTAAACAGAAAACAGTCTGCCCAGCAGTCGGTCAACCATACAGTTAAGGCCAGACAGTTAATCAATGAAACACTCAGTTAAACAGTCAATTAAACATTTAGACAGTTAGTCAGTCAGTTATTTAAATATTCAAAGCAACTATCGACCGATTTCTATTCAATCTGCCATATCGAAATTATAGAAAGGGTCATGCACACTGAGCTGCTAGGGTATCTTCAAGCTGGTAATCTTTTAACTGAATCTTAATCTGAATCTCAAACCTCTACAGCTTTCACAAGTGCACTAAACCTTTGGCTTGCCAACATGGATGCTGGTAAACTTAATGGTAGTGTATTTATTGACTTAAGTAAAACCTTCGACACTGTTGACCATAACATCTTACTACGCAAGCTGTGTGCTTATGGTGTCAATGGCAATGCTCTTCAGTCGCTTAAATCATATTTGACTGACAGAACACAGAGATGTTATATAAATGGAGTCTTATCCACAGAACATTATGTATCATGTGGCATTCCCCAGGGCTCTGTACTTGGACCACTATTATTCATAATTTATATAAACGATTTTCCCAAATGTCTACGGCATACAACACCTGGTATGTTTGCCAATGATACATATATAACTACAGCTCATGAGGATATATCCACAATTGAATGTTCTTTAAATAGTGACTTAACTGCAGTACATAATTGGCTTAAGACAAACAAATTGGTTTGCAATACTTCTAAAACTAGTTATATGACAATTGGCTCTCGGCAAAATTTGGCAAAAGCCAAGTTCATGAATCTAGAGTTGGATAATACATGGTGTAGACCTATTGAACATAAACCGTCTACTAAGTTATTGGGGGTTCATATTGTTGAAATGCTAACCTGGAATAATCAGATCAAACATATTTCATCCAAAGTCTCTAATGGCTTGCAAATGCTGTATTTAGCTAGAAAATTAACCGATAATCAAGAGACTCTTAAAACTATTTACTGTTCACTTGTCCAGCCATTCTTTGACTATTGTGTTGTTGTATGGGGTGACTGCTCCAAAACACATGATGACAAATTGCAAAAGTTGCAAAATTGAGCAGCATGGATTATCAGTCGGGCTGATTACTCTATCAGATCATCAGATTTACTAAATTCTCTAGAGAGGTCAAACTTAGAAGAAAGAAGAAAAAAGCACTTATTAGTTACGATGTTTAAAGTCTTCAATAATAATTGTCCGACGTACCTTCGGGAGCTGTTTCATAAAACCTCTGAAATTCATGACTATAATTTGAGGAGTTCTAACTATGATCTCCAACTACCACTACCTAAAAAAAATTTTCTTTTAAAAGCGTTCATTTTCTTATCGGGGTGCAATGGCTTGGAACCAACTGTCAAATAAAACAAGTGAGATGGGGGATCTTACTAGCTTTAAACTCGCGATATGCTAGGATATAACTTTTTATTATGTTTTTATCTTATTTCTTTAATGACTCATTTCTTACAATACAATACAATACAATATTCTTTATTTAACGAAGGTGACATAATAACCCAATGAGTTATCTAACTTATGGCCTTCACAACAATACAAAATACACATATAAAATCAATGCCTAATCAGTAATGTACGACTACAACAAGAGAAAAAAATAGAACTAGACAAATGTATGTATGTTATATTGTATTTCAAATTATTACTATTTTTTACTAGTTAGTATTATTAGTCTTGCTTACCATACAAACTAGGTCATGTTTATGAGAGTTGATAGGAACAGATAAAATTGTCGATTCTTGTGCTAATTATTGTTAGTTAATCACTAGTCTTAATTTTTATAACTTGTAATAACACGCCATGTCTGACAAACCAGCTTGCTGAGCCATATATCGTGTTTAAATAAAGTTGGTTGATTGATTCAATCAAACACACATGCCATTAGTCAATCAACAATTCAAACAGTGAGCCAGTCAGATGTCATCAGTCAAACAGTCAGTCTTTCAGTCGACAATCAACCTTTCAACCAATTAGCTATTCCAATCCTGGGCAAAAGTCCTTGGGACAGTACTGCAATATTCATATTTTTCTGTTATTTCTCGGGTCCCTCTTAAAACAGTGAAGCATTTCAAAATTTTCTTGCAGTTCTCCCTCCCCCCACCCTATACAAAGTCGAAACTCGGAAAAGAATTCTAAATACATGCGTCCAGCATGGTTTGTGGGGTGAGGGGAGGGGTTGGACCTATGTGAATTGGAAAATGCCCAAGAAACGTAAAAGTGTCTCGAGACTTTTGTCCATGATTGCAGTTAGTTAATCAATCAAATAGGCAGTCTATCAGTCAATGAACCATTCAAACACTGAGCCATTCAGTTAATCAATCAAATACTTAGTCCATCAGTCAATCAACCATTCAAACAGTTTAGCCAGTCAGTTAATCAATCTAAATGTCAGTCTAGCAGTTAATCAACCATTTTGACAGTTAGCCAGTCAGTTAATCAATAAATTAGTCAGTCCATCAGTCAATCAACCATCCACACACTTAGTCAGTTAGTTATTAACAATCAATGCACATATGTAGTAGTCAGTCCATAAGACAATCAACCATTCAAACAGTTAGCCAGTCAGATCAGTCAATCAATCAAACAGTTAGTCCATCAATCAATTAACCATTCAAACATTTAGCCAGTCAATCAGACAGTCAATCCATCAGTCAATCAACCATTTAAACAGTTGCTGGATCCTGAAAAGTCAGCTGTCTTGGGTTCTTATGCTAGCCATCAGGCCTAATGCTGTTTTCTCTGGGTAGCAACCCGGCTAGCAACCGCTTTTTCATTTAGGATAGTCAGCCTTTTATTCCTTCCATCAGACAATCTATAAAGAATTTTTTGTACTTAGAGTAAAGATATACAAGGATATTTCAGTGTTATCCCAATGTCTTGATTAGTCAAATGTCCACATGATGACTGCAAATCATGATCGATGTGTCTGACCAACAGAACTTTTTACCGATATGGCGGCCTTATTGAATTATTTATTAGATTTAAAGAGTATTATGGTATGCTCAGGGGGAACTTGCTCAGTACTTATGTGAACTTTTTGGGCAAAAAGAGAACTTCACTTTATATTTCTCGGGAAAAAGGCGATCATTCTTACATCCAAACATGGCACAACGATTTTTTTGGCTATTACAATCTTTTCCTAGGAAAACTTAAAGAAAAATTGGCCCTTAAAGCGCGTGTAAATAGAGAGGGAGTATATCAGATCATGCTCATGCCCCTCTGGGCCTCCTTTAATATGCCTTAAATCTCATTAATTCAATATGGCTGCCATTCTGGTAAAAAGGTCGATTTAATGCACTGTTTATAGACGCTAGATCGCGGCCCCTATCATTGTTCAGTGCTAGGCATAATTCTTTGATAAGTAGTCCCTACTTAATCATATCCAACACTGAACAGTGGGGGGTCTAAAATACAGGTCACTTCTATATAGGTTAACGTACAGGTCACCATGATATAGATAAATGAACAGCATTAAAAGTATCTCCTAGCCTTCTCTCTTAACAAATCGCTCTGTTAGATAGAGGAGCATCTGTGTGGTTTGGTAATAATTATTTATCGATGGAGCAGTTATCTGTACTCTTGACCTGTGGAATGGGAATGTGACCTGTTATTTAGACCCGGCACACTGAACAGTGATGTGGCCTGGGCCTGTCACTTATAATACAGTGCGTTAAAATAGTTTTGAAGTCTTTAAAACTTTGTCTGTAGGTTACAAAGAATATACTAAAATTGGATCTTTTTTGCCATTAAAAGTGCATTTCATTTTTTTATTTTAGCAAAAGGAACATTTCTTATTTTTATCCATTTCTTCCTCAGAAAAATCGCAAAAATTATTTGTTGTTGAGGTTGTCATCATCTTTTTCTTTTTCTTCAAAACACTGGCACATCACACAACAGTATTGAATGCATTACAATGTAGAATGAACAGAATGGAGAATTTAACCAATATTTCTCACTCTTTGCTTTAATTTGCCGGTCACTCAGAATCCATCTTTTAGTAGAAGCACTTATTACAGTATATTACATCAAATAAAATGTACATTTAAATGTAAATGTTCATGTGAAATGAATTCTCTTTCTTGTCCAACAGGAAGCAACTGCAAGCAAGGAAGACTAAGAGAGGTTTACACTAATCGGCGCAGAGTGTTGGACACTTGATGAGAACAAATGAAGCAGCTGGATGACATACGTAACATGCACCTAGTACGAGGCAACTAGATAATGGAGAGGACAGACTAGAGGGCAAACTAGACAGCTGACTGAAGATGTCACATGCACCCAGTGCAAGAAACTCAAAACGCAAGTAAGACAAGACATCATGTGAACCTGGTGCAAGAGTTGGGCTGTGGACTGTGGAGAGTCTTGCAACACCTGGTTTGTATTGTGTGATATTTTAAGTGACTAGGAATGGTATAACTAGTATTTCAAAACATCTTAGTTGAATATTATCACACTCTCTTAATAACAGCAATGATAATTAATATGCTGTTAAGCATCTAAATCCTGAATGATAAGTATTATAATTCAGAATTTTTGGCCCTGCCCGGGAGGCCTGAATGTGGGGTACAGCTGGCCTGGGGTTTTCCTCCTAGGAGCACGTGGACGTACGGGGAGGTTTTTCACCCAGCTGTTGTTCCACAACCCCCATTCACTCAACATTTTCTTAAATGTTATAATAGAACTTTAATATTATAATTATATCATGTGAAATACGCAACAATCATTTAACTACCCAGTTGTTTTATGACTGAAAAAACTTCCTTATGATAGCTGTGTTTTTTGGAAAACAAATTGCATTCAGGAATTACTTTTAAGAAAAGGTGATGGGTTCTAGAAAAACTAATAGTCTGAATTTTGCAAAAATTAAATATTTGCCTTTTATCGGGGAAAATTTATTTTCACCGGTCTCTCAATGAGTGCAGGTGGATTGTTCGAAAATCTTTTACATAATTATTTTATATGCATTTAGACAATTTTTCAGTCATGTGAGAAACTGAAATAATTATCTTAAAGTTAAATTTTATTGTACTAGTAATAATAGTGTTATGTGTGCCACCATTGCACAAACAGAGGCCATTGGGAATTAAGTGTCATTTATTGTTCAGCAATGTATGTTGTATATCTACAAGTAGGGTTTGTTTTATTGGATGAATCGATTCTGTCAAGGAATTCTGTCAAGGAAGTTTTGTCTTCAATTTGCAAATTACTCCCTAGCTGGCACTTGTTTGTTCAACCAGTTAGTTAAGTTTAACATTTCCACCACAAGATTCCATTAAGCAGTGGTTTTGTTTGCCAAAAAAACAAATTTCCCACACGGCACAACCAATCAGAAACACAACCTAGATAAGTGATAGGTCATTAGTATGAAAATTTCTGTTTGTTCCGCTGACATTATTTCACGGAAACCAGTGGTGGCATCACAAAATTTTGCTTTTCTCAGGCTGTGGTTTTGTTTAACACGGATGAGTTGAGGTTTCTGGGAAACTGCCCACCTACCCCTCTTCTAAGCCATCATTTTGCCTCAGGTGAGAAGTAAGTGTTAATATTAGCGTAAGGGAGGGGTAGGTGGGCGGTTTGCCAGAAACCTTACATTGATCCTTTAACACTTTAACTACAGTGGGAGTCAAACAATCTTAAGTTTACGGTAGGTTTAGGTCACATTTCAAGCACAGATTTTTGTTTCATTAGCTTGATGATTATATCAGTTTGACAATTGGTGGGGTCATTTAAGGTTGCTGCTTGCAGGTTACCATGGATACCTCCTTTTACCTTCCTCGATAAAGGTTCCTACCACCAATTTTCTTTGCACCTGTGTTCCCAAGCTCATCATGACGAATTACTAGCTGATGGCTTAGATAACATGTTTTTTTTTTTCCTGAAATATCTTGCCATTCACTGGAAATTTCGGTACGAGGGTGTAGTTCTTTTTGAGAGGGGTTTCCCTTACATAAGCTATATATAATAAGTAAAATCCAACTAGTGGTCTATTATCAATGCTGCGTTCTGATTGGTTGAGCTACTACTAGGCTATTTGTTATAGCCCACTAGTAGCAAAAAGCGCCGGCTTTGAAAACCAAAACAATGGCGGCTGAATCGCGTTTTGCTAGTTAAAGTAGTTTTGTCTCGATATTTATGATCAACTAGTTGGATTTTACTAAAACAATTATTTCTCGAACCCACATATGGCCTCTGAGTCAATAGCCCATTCGGCCTTTGGCCTCATGGGCTACTGACTCAGAGCCCATTTGGGCTCGAGGAATAATTGTTGATTACGCAGATATACTCTTAGATAGAAATGTTTCAGGATGAAATAGAGTAATAGTAGAATAGAATAGTGTCCCCAAAAACCTCATCCAATAATATTATCATTACCATTTGTCATTAGAGACCATAAACTGCACAATTGTTTCATATAACTGCAAACTACCAGGATTCTTTAGTTGTTCAAGGATTATTAAGACTTTTCTTCCTTTTAATTTCTTAGGGATCACTGCATTTCAATAGTCAACTTATATGGAATTAATAGGAATTCTGGTAGTACTGTAGTGAAGTGAATCCATTGTAAAACATCAGTGGGACCTCATTATAATCCTATAATAATTATTACACAACAAACAGCAAGCTCATTAGCACAATTAAGACCTCTAACCAGGCTTCAACAAGCACAAATTGAACTTGTACTAGCATAAATCATTCATAGCCAGAAACTAACGTTAGTATTTCTGTGTTGGCATTGAAAAAGAAAGTTAATTTGAATACTTTTTGGATCACCTTTCTATAAAACCACAAAGAAAAGATTTAAGTTTTTAGTACGTTATCTCAAATCTGTTTTTGGCATACTACGAGGCATAAGTTTTTGCTGCCTACTAAAAGTTATCATCGAAAAGGAAACATGCAGAAACAAAACAAAACAGAAGAAAATATGCGTAGCGTGTAAGGGTTAATCTTTAGCAATAGAAAGCGCTGTGTGTCAACTCAGGGACATTATTCAGGTTAGATTTAATATTTTATTTAATACCTCATCTATATATTTATCTAGTGTTTAAGGTCATCACTGGTCTGTTTTTATTTTTTTTGCCGACGTTCATTCTAGTCCAAATCTGGAAACAAAAATTAGCAATGATTTCACAACTTACAAAGTTGCATCCTTGAAACGGTTTTTCCATTGGTGAACCCAAAGAACTTTTGGAATAGCGTTTAAACATCCTAGGAGCGTATTCAAGACAGCAGACTATTGTTTACCATCAAATTCCCTTTAATTATGTTCGGATTAATTACTATTCTATAATATGCACGTCCACATTTCTTGGTGTTACGAAAGTTACTTCGTAAACATCCGTTGTCAGTTTGTTCGTTTGTTCTTTCACTCTAGGTTTTTGCTCCTTAGCAAACTAGCATTTTGCTATTTGCAGCGAGTAATGTGCCGTTATAAAAAAAACTAGTAAAAAATTAGGATTATTAATTACTCTTTCTCTTTTTCGGAATTTTATTGTAACACCAAGTAATACAGGGCTATTATGTTTTGAAAGTGCTTATGGGCTTGCATTTTCTACTTAAAATTTAGCTCCTTATTTAATTTCAGATCTCTGGTGGCACACTCACAAGATTAGGAGCCCATCACTTGGGAAAGGTCATGTTTAATCTAGCCAACCTCGCCCCTGCTGGGCTGTGGAAGCTCTGCCTCTGAGAAGGTTTGTTTCTGATGTCCTCTGAGATATTCCAGCGGAAAAAACCCCGGGAAATTTTATCTGATTCTGTAATTCTTGCTGGGGGCAGTTTGGCACTTGGAAGATTTGGCAGTTTGTTCCCAAGTGGGGAGGACAGCGTGAAGGAAGGTGAGAGTTTGCTTGTCATGTTTTTAGGGTTTCATTCATTTTGTTACCACACCTTTTTCCAAATTAAAACACATTTCGACCCAAGAAGGAGCTTGTCTGCAAACAATATATCTGGAAATGTTCATCTGTCTTGGATATGATTTAGAGGGGTGCTAGCATTGTGCTCAACGGGCTCACGGAAAGGTGTGTGGAACGTGGACTCTCGTTGGCAAGGACTGGACACTTATTTGCACTAGTTTGACTTACCTGAATTTTCACAAATTGCATCAAATTGAGCTGATAGTCTCTAAAAATCTCTCTAATGAGGGCAACTGGCTATGGATTTTTCTTTTAAGCCTAAACCTCACGTAGTAAATATAGGTAGCTTTCCAAAACATTGCACAAAATAGAAGTCGCAAAAAAACCTGTTTCGTTCTAAATTTTAATTTTTTTTTCAAAAATGCAATAATTCCTTGTAGCTTTCAAATCATTAAACCATATAAACAAAACATCGCTCATATATAGATCTGACATCTTTTCCCTAAATATTTCAAAATGATCAAAACTAAGTTAGGTTGCATCAACATCGATTTTTTTTGCCTGTTGTTTTTGGTCAACAGAAAACAACTAGCAAACAAGTTTGTCTAAGTTAATTTTTTCTTTGATAAACAAGAAATCGAAATTTTTCGGGTGTTAAACCATTAGAAAAAATAATAACTACTGGTCAATTAGCTTGATGAATCACACAGCTGTGGTAGTCTACTCTATTTCCTTGTTGTTAAAAGAACATAGGTAAGAGTAGAATTCCATTGATTGTGAGATAAATCAGGTAATTTGACCTTAATACTTAAGGTTCGGATAGGTTTGTAAACATAACGTCATAGACATCGATTTGGACGAATCTTAACTCTTACTTAGTGACAATTCCTTGGTGGTGACTTATATTGATATTTTCAAAATTGGATTTCCGGTGTAGGACTGGGACCAAGTGATCCGTTTTATTTTAGTCTCAAAAACATATTTGGCCATCCCCAGTCCTTTATCGGTAACCCGTTTTAAAGTATCCTTTTCAGTCACGACCATTTGATTTATGCAGCTGCTTTGGTGTTTCCACGCTTTTTAAAGAGCTATTGTCACGGTCGTCATGCAAGGCTGTTAAAGTCGTCTGGCGTGACCATCGTAACTAAAGCTAAAAATCTCGAGGGAACTTAAGATTGGATCCATTTAATTATTATGCGGGAAAACATTAACGGTAAGCTGCATAAATTAAGACTCGACATTGGATCCAAATTTTTCCTTTAAAAAATTAGCTTTTATTTGGTGTGCAATTTTCCCATGCAAGCTAATTATCCCAAAGAAAAGAATAAAGCTTTTTTCGAAACCGACTTATTTTAAATAACCGCAACTTTATATTATTAGGGAAGGTTTTCCTTAAATTAAGTAAAACATCTAGATCTAATAGAGCAATTTCTTTGGATAATTCAATTATTATGCAGAAAAACATCACAGCGAGCTACATAAATAAAGTCTAAATTTTTCCTAGACACAATAACTTTTAGTAGGTTTACGATTCTCTCGGGGTAATTTTCCTTAAGAAAAAAAAACCCTTTTCGAATGCCGGAGTAGCGCGGATTTTAAATAACTGCAGCCTTTATTAAATCATAAGAGCGGGTTAATTTTGAATTAATCAAAATATTTGAGGCAAAAATTTATGCGACACTGAATCATTTACGCGTAAACTTTGCTTCAAAATGTATAAAAATTTCGAAATTTTAGAATAAGAACAATAATAGCAGAAAAACGAAAAAACAACCAAATTGCTTTTGATTTAGGTCTAAACACTAAACATTAAATAGGTCTAAAGAAATCCTGTATCGGAAAGCTCTCAAAGGAGAGATTTTTATTGACTTGTGCTCTTTGGTGAAGTTTGAGGAATGAAGGTCCGGTCAGACAAGCGGGATTCTGCGCTCAATTCTTGCCTTCGTTTTCCGACGGAAGCGCACTGAAGCTCACTCTAGTAGTGCCCTTTTTTTCTTGTCTACGGCTCTTGGACATTAACGATATATTGAATTTGTAGACACGCACCCTTGATTAAAATTTAACTTTTCACACCAAATTACTTTGGCTAATTTTAATTCCAAATTATTTTGGTGTGGTATTGTGACAAAAGTGAACAAGACCCTGAGGGCATGAGAAGCAAACTCTCACTTTCCTCTACGCTGCCCACCCCACTTGGGAACAAACTGCTGAATTTTCTAAGTGTCCAACTGCCCCCAGCTTGAATGAAGGGATCAGATAAAACAGACCAGGATTTTAAAGTTGGAATATTACATGAGGACAGAAGAAAAGACACCGACTCGGAGCAGAGTGGAAGCAGCCCGGCAGGGACGAGGAAGGCTAGATTCTTTTTTTTCTTAATATTTTTTTTATTGTAAAAAAATGGACAACAGAGACAACTTTTATTTCTTCAATAAAGTAATGTTATCTTCAGTACCCGTGCTTTTTACTTTGTAATCCAACTACTTGAGTGAACCAGATAAACACTCTGAAGGCTCGGATACAGCAAAACATTGCGCGCAGTAAACACTTGATTACACCAGCGACATAAACACAAGCACAAGTTAAGTGCGGACGTAACAAGAATAAACACAAACACAGGAGAAAGTACGCAAGTATTCTTTCTATTTTCACCAGTAATTAACGCACTTAAAGGACAGGTACAAGAAAATCAAACGCCTTCGTTTTTTTCTTCTTGAGCTTGTTCTTTAATTTGTGAGTTAGTGATGATCAAGAAAAGATTAAGTGTGTTCCTTTTTCCCATGTTTCCGCTTATGCTTTTGTTGTTGACGATTTCACTGCACTCAGTTGTACCGGTTTTGCCTACGTTAATGTCGCTAGTATAAACTAATCTTTAACTCACGTCGTTTTCCAACCAAGCGATTGTTGCATTCAATGTTGTCAAGGATTTATTGAATTAAACAAATTGCTTTTCTTTACACATCGCAAGCAACAATCTTAGCGCTAAAAAACGACGTAAATTTACTGCGCGCAATGCTTCTCTGTGTCCGAGCCTTTACGTTTGAGAAAACCATAAGTACTTCAACAACAAAGTACAAGTGTCGATGCCAACTTGGAAAAACAGAAAAGGACTTGGCAACACTATCAAGAGAACCTTTCGCCCACGCAAATTCTTATAATTTTGCCGATAAGCAAAATTTTAAGGTGTTTCGATTGAGTTTTTTGGAGACCATACCGATATTTTACATTCGTCTTAAAAAGTGATTTTATCCTTATCTGATCGCTATGAAGTTTTCACCACTGACTGATTTTGGACTGAATAGCCGTGATAAATCGTTTAATAAAAAGTTCTACATGACTCAAATTAATCCTAAGTAGCGTCAAAGTGCTGCTTAATATCATATTTCGCTGCTTGGAAATTTTGGTGTATTTTCTTTCATGCGATCCTGAAAACCAAGACCTCACCACCTGTCTAAGTGCAACTTCATTCTAAATTTTGATTCTTAGAGCTTTTCTGTGTATCTCTAGAACGGCTTGACAGAATTCTTTTTTAACCTCATCAAATAATCTTCATGATGTGCATAACAATGTCTAAAACTTTCATTAAGATTGACTCACTATAACACCTTGAAATTTCAAAGCAAACGTAGCCTACAATCCGGCCAAAAATCTGCGTTAGAACAACATTCACTGTTTTTTCGTTACGCTAATTTTCCCAAGTTAATGCGGACCATACATACCTCCATGACTAGTACATTTCAGATCGAATTTTATGCATATTTTGAATTTAAAACACTGACAATATTCGCACTAAGGCGAATAAGAAATATTGGTATGGTTTCCGAAAATCTGTATCGAAACACCTCAACGTCTTTCTCAAACTCGCACCAACACTCGTATTTTGAGCTTAAAGTACTAGCTGATTTAAATCAAGAGAGAGCTAAGTTCTGTTTCTGTTCAAGATTTTTTAATACTCTTCTTTAACAGTACATTAAAATGAATGAATGTTGGAATCAATTTTTAATTCAACTTAAGTACCCCTCAGAGTTTTAACTAGGCTTCTTGATGATTCGTCAAAAATGTCTTTTAAAAACTGAAAGGGGAGGGTCCACAGAATTTGGAAATGGTATCTTCCCATCTGCATTAGCCCTTCCCTCTCTGTCATTCCAGAAAGAAAGAAAATGCTCTGTCTGTCGATTAAGTAGAGCAGATGCCATTTAATTTCATGAAGCAAAAACAAACATGGAAAAGTAATTATTCAACAGAAAGATTGTTTATCCTTGTTTGATCATCAATAACCGTCCCTTCCGTTTTCTATGTGCATTATTGACTGTGTGATTTGACTGGTGGATTGATTTGACACTCTCAATCCTCCTTTTTCCCTCTATGTGTTAATTGGTTCTCTTATTCAGTATCAAAGTGTCGACCAAATTATCCTGGAATGATACTGCTTGTGAAAAGTATCTGTTCAGCCGAAGTGCCCCATGTGGCTGGAGAGAGGAGTATTTGCTAGAATGATCTATCATGCATGTACCTCTATATGGATGTTTGTTACCAACAAAAGATGTCTTTACTTTCAATAGTTTGTAAATGCAGATTTTTAACATAGAAATTGTTGTTAATCCAGATTAGTGTCTCTTAGTGTAAGCTTTTAGGAAGTGTCTGTTAACAGAGGTTCTGAACAGTACCTGATGGAAATTGGGATTTTTTTCTCTTGCTCAAGTTCTCTGCTGAAAACTAAATGTCATGTACTACTGTTAATGCTACTATTCACAACAGTAGTTTAACAACATGAGTGATGTTCAGAATACTGAAAGTTTAAAAATATTACTTTGTCAAACAATGCATATTCAGGGTGTAAACAAAGTCAGTTTTACAGCCTGCCATTTGGGCAAACTGTAGCTAGCATGTACTAGCCCACAAGCCATTTCAACTAGCCCAAAACCCTTTTTGATTAGCAGGATTGATTACAATCCTTCTGTAACTTGAATTTCCCCAAAACACAGCACTTGCCCGTCGGGCAAGTTAAAAACAAAAATCACTAGCCCAATAGCAAAATCCACTAGCCCCAGGCTATCGGACATGACTTTCTTTGCACGCTGAAATTATAATATTATAATCATTACTATCACATTATTATTGATCATTTACAATATATTATAGTCACTGCTATTACAAATTTTGGCAATACTATGCAAAATATGCTTACCCATGCAGAGAAGCTCAGCCACAGTGATAGCTGTTTGCTTGAAAGGGAATTGCCTTTAATGTAGATAGCAGGGGGGGATTTGCCCACACCCCCCTTCCCTACCACCACCGCAGCCATGCATGTTTGTTAACCCAAATTTGGTCAAGTGGGAATATTAAGATTTTATTGAACACCAACACCAGTTGTAGCATCCAGGGCGTTTCTTTTTTTACCCCCCCCCCCCCCCCCC
>CALNXI010003004.1:35712-56672 GCA_942486025.1 Porites evermanni
CGATTGCTGTTGTGTTTTGCAATGGGGAGAACGGTGAGGGGGGGCTGTGGGAGGGGTGTTTTGTGGAACTTTTTTTTTGCCTGGGGGGGGGGGGGGGGGTTGTTTAAAATTTTTTTTTTTTGGGGGTTTGAATTATTTTCCTTTTTCCAACACACCACCTGGCCCAAGGGGGGGGTTTTTTTTTTTTCCCCCCCCCCCCCCCCCCCGGATGACTCAAGAAGCACCATGAAGCAGGATCGTTTTATAGCCTTTGTTTGAACAACTGCCTACTTTAATACACGGACCCAACTGTCGATTACTGATTCTATTCTTTGCTTGTGCCAACGAACAAAGCAAATGACATTTTGGGAAATTGAAGTAGGGCTATGCGCTTGGCTTGGTGTACAATGTGCCCCCCACCCTCCTCCCCTTTCCCCTGAGTTTCAAAACGCTGCGCCGTTGTTCTAAGGCTTCCAAACTTCTAGTGCTTTATCCCTGGGTTGAGGCTTCCATATGAAAGGGGTGGGAATACCGAGACTTTGATTGGAACAGGTTATTACTAAGTTTTGCTTTTTTAGTAACTAAGGTAAGATTGGGTCAGAGACCCACTTTGTTTAAAATAATATAACTACTTCTCACCTGTGCCTCCAAAGCCTTTGCTTGCCTTGTAGTAGGAAAATTTTTTACGGTATTTCGAGTCTCAAAATCGTCGATTAGCTTCTCGGCTTCTTCAGCGGATGAAACAGAATAATAAATTATCCCCCTGGGGGCGTGGTGGTGGTACATAAATTATCCCCTGGGGGTGGTACTCCCTTTAAGGTCCTATACGGGGAAGCTCCGCCCAAAAGGGGTACTTTTATCAGACTTTACGTATATCATTTGGGTCTGTGAAATGGCCCAAAGGGCCGAACAAATGAATTTTATGACTTTATAAAGTCGGGAAAACGTTCTATTTTTGTAATTGATTCCTATTTAAATGACAATGCATTGGATGCAACGTTCTAAACGAGGTATGTAAAGAGGATACCATTTGTCAACAGAAGTTATACGAAAGGGGTACTTTTTTCGTGAAAAATGGAATATAAAAGGGTAAGGTGTTGGACCTCAAGCAAAGCCTTCCCGTATAAAAATTTGTTAACTTCCCACCCACCCTTCTCCCCGGGAAACTATCAGACAGCTTTGTACAAGCTTTAGCTTTCCCTTTTTTAATACTGGCATACTTAGCTTTCTCTTTTCCACTACTGAGTTTTTTTTTTCTTTTGTGAATGTTTTGAGGTAGCTGTGTGTGGTACCCGACCCCTTAATATAATCATTAATTTTATTAATAACCTTAGTAAGGGTGACCTCTCTTTTTAGCCCTCAAGGGTTAAAATCGCACCCTGTACTCTTTCCATATTTATATCTATTTTTTGTATCATGTAAATCAATGTAGGGTACTGAATTCGAAATAAAGTTGTTGTCCTTGTTGTTGTTGCAAGCATTCATTATTATTCAATAGACACAGACATTACCGTACGGATGATTTTCTATTATTCCCGCCAATATTTTGAAAAAGTTGTTATGGGGCAGCGGTTCATTTAAGTTTTATTTGCTTGTTTGTGTAATTCTTCTTGAATACCATTCCATCCAGGGCCATTCAAGGGATGTTACTCAGTAACATCCACTGAAAGGACCTTCCCGATGCGCTAAGAGGCTTGATCGAGGCGAAACATTTAAACATCATTTCCAAACGGATGCAGAGGCATCTTCTTGGTTGAATCAATTGAGGGATGATCGAAAAAGCAAGACAAGACCTCGAAACAAACCGTCAGATCATCAGACAAATCAGAGTGGACAATCAAACCAAAAGCACAGAAAGCATACATGATATACCACAAGGAGAGCGTGACGTCATAAGTTTACGAAATCCGACCGAAGATAAGAGGGCCTTTCAACGGATGCTAACGAGTGCTGACCAAACAATTCAACCTCGTCCCCAGGTCTTCCCGGTTAACGGTCCATTAACCTGCAAGAAAGCTGCATTTTTTACGTCATTGGTTCATTAAATGCAAAATTCTTCCAAATTTGGTCATGAATTATGTGTGTGCCTTTAGCCAATCAGAATCGAGGAAATATTTTGAATGAATAATGATTAAATATTACATGAGTGTGAATAATTATGTATCCTACTAACTGCATTATATTGGTGGATTTTTCATTTTTCTAGAGGTTCATTTAAGTTTTATTTGCTTGTTTGTGTAATTCTTCTTGAATACCATTCCATCCAGGGCCATTCAAGGGATGTTACTCAGTAACATCCACTGGAAGGACCTTCCCGATGCGCTAAGAGGCTTGATCGAGGCGAACATTTAAACATCATTTCCAAACGGATGCGAAGGCATCTTCTTGGTTGAATCAATTGAGGGATGATCGAAAAAGCAAGACAAGACCTCGAAACAAACCGTCAGATCATCAGACAAATCAGAGAGGACAATCAAACCAAAAGCACAGAAAGCATACATGATATACCACAAGGAGAGCGTGACGTCATAAGTTTACGAAATCCGACCGAAGATAAGAGCGCCTTTCAACGGATGTTAACGAGTGCTGACCAAACAATTCAACCTCGTCCCCAGGTCTTCCCGGTTAACGGTCCATTAACCTGCAAGAAAGCTGCATTTTTTACGTCATTGGTTCATTGAATGCAAAATTCTTCCAAATTTGGTCATGAATTATGTGTGTGCCTTTAGCTAATCAGAATCGAGGAAATATTTTGAATGAATAATGATTAAATATTACATGAGTGTGAATAATTATGTATCCTACTAACTGCATTATATTGGTGGATTTTTCATTTTTCTAGCTGTACCGTCAAATTCACTGAGCGACTACCCTTTGTAAAATAACTGTTGATATCAATAGCGGTTAAAAATTACGTTTACGTGTAATCTTGCTTACCTCTATAACAAATTGTCTCCGACGTTGAATACGCACATGTCAAACACCGAGCATTCCATTCCACTATTCTATCAGCCATTTTCCGTGTGTATGGTTCCAAACCACTCTACTGAAAGTCAGTGACTATTATCACATTTCAAGGGGCTCCTACCAGCCATTAAAAAGACCTTCTGGCTCCAAAACAACAAATTATTAGCCGCATTCAGCAAAAGTTAGTCGCTGTCACAGCGTTTTGGGCATCCCCGCGTTTTGGGCATCCCCATTCCCAAATCCCTAGCGTTTTGGGCATCCCCGGTGGGGGATGCCAAAAACGCTGATCGCTTCGACTTTGCCTAAATTATTTCAGACTGGGGAAAAGTCGGGATTGTCAATCACGAATTTACGACTGAATAGTGTAGATGCATGTTAGAATTATATCGTCTGACACTTTTCTGCGGTTTATTGCGCAGAAAAAAAACCCATAGGCAGTAAACGTTGGCTCAAAACGGGACGAAACTGAAATTTACAACCGCATAACATCCCTTCGCTGTACAACGATTCATTGTTTGCAAAGCTTCAATTTCATCTAATAGAACTATTTACCAGCGAGAAATGCCGCAAACGCCGGCAGCTGTGATCGTCTGTTTCCAAACTGCCAAAAACAAGAATACTAAACAAAAAAATCAAAAGACAAACATGAATAAAACTGCGTTTTGCGGTGTGAATTCATAGTATGCATGACATTTGAGGCCTGTACAACTTAACCCCGCAGCGCTACTTGACACACAAAAGGCTGTCACACAATTTCTACAGAGGCCTCTTGCACCTACGGGACAGAAGAAATCTGTTGCAGTTTTGAGATGTAGTAGGGGCTTCTATTAAATCAATTCCGACCGAGTACCACACCTTGGGAACAACCTTCACAGGGTGCAAAAGTATTATCGCGGCCGGCGTGTCCAGAAAAAGGAGCAGAGTGGCACTCTTCGAAGACCCTCGCTTTCTCTTCCTCGTGAACAATTCGTCGAAGCGCTGTGCCATCCTTCTCCTTGGCCACCTAGAACAAGGACCCTAATTTTGAGTCATACTCGAACTTTTTGGCAAATTTCGCTTAGTCGTTTTTTTTCTTTGTAAAGCCTTCCGGATAAGCCTTCTTTTTAAGATACTGGAAAAGATTTCTATATTTAGCGGAAGCCATCTCTAAAACGTTTTCGATTTTCCCGCGAAATCCAGCATTTTTGGGGAGGGGATGACCAAAACACTAGCGATTTGGGCATCCCGGGAGGGTACCGGGGGATGCCCAAAACGCTGCAGTAAGATGAGAAGGGGATGCCCAAAACGCTAGGGATTTGAGAATGGGGATGCCCAAAACGCTGTGACATCGCCATGCTTTTTCTAACCTCGTCCTCAGGACCCTAGCCTGCTCAAAAGTAGGAGGGAACCCTGGTAACGAGGGTATGCTACGTACGCGAAGTAAACGCGGAGTAAAAATCAAGAAAATGAAAAGAAAATGTATTTGATGTTCTTTTCGATGCGGTGACATTACACCACAACATTTCGATGTGTGGCGATTATCTTTGGATTTTTTCCAAAGAGGATTAAGCCTATGATTTCTTGACAACCTTTATTATTATATTTTTTTCGTTTTCTTGTTTTTGCTCAAAACAGACCGCAAAAGAATAATGACGATGTTTTGGAGTGGTGAAAAGGCCAGAAAAAAATCACTGGAAACAAAAAGCTAAAAAGTGCCAAAAATACAGAATGACCATTTTAAATATATACAGTGAAACCTGTATTAAGTGGACACCCTCGGGGAATGCTGTAGTGTTAATACAGGGTGCTAATACAGGTTTCAATAGATAACGTCACATGACTATGAGGTGTCAAATGCCGTTCAAATGAACAGTGGAAACGTTTAGAATACTCCCGAAGACTATGACGATATACGTTTGCATTTATTTCTTTATTTTAGTGAACCAGTACCATAAACATAGATTGCAACTCAAATTTGAAGAAATCAGATGGGTGAAACAAGCTCTATTCAAACAAAACGAAATAGAAAACATAACTGTGCTGTGAAACTAATCAAATTAGTTCGGAAAGTCACGTTTTTTAAGGTAAAAAATGAAAATTTGTGGGTGGCAATCTTTCGCATTTCCGGTGTTTGGCGTGTTGGGTGGTGGAATTTAATTACAAGTGTCCGTTTAATAAAGGTTGGCAACAATAGAAATGACCATTTCAGGTACTTTTTAGGTGTCCGCGTCCGCTTAATAGAGGTGTCCGCTTAATAAAGGTTTCATTTAAAGTAAATAAGGGAAATAAATTTGGGGACTTCGGCTACTGTCCGCTTAATAGAGGGTGTCCGCTTAATACATGTTTCACTGTAGTAACAAGAACAAAAAATACAGTTTGCTGGATCCAAATCAAGTAAAATTTACGAAATTTCAGAAAAAAAGACGTGGCCACGCGGTCCCCTCGGTCAACCCCTAAATCCCTAAATCTTTATCAAAACTTGATGATGGGATCGAAGAAAGTATACCGTTGGTCTTCCACCAAAACTACAATTAGACTTTCGATTAGACTACTTCTTCTCGTTTCTAAGTTAAAGAGTCAAAATTAATAGTCAACTCAGCGCAACGTGCCTAGAGCTCATGAACTACTGTTGACTCATAGAAAATGTGAACTTGTCGTCTAAGTAGTAAATAGACAATGACAAATTGTCCTTTTATTTTCTTAAACGGACTGACATTCAAAACGATACTTCTTAGTGCAAGTGCTCTCCTGTCGTTGTCCAGCTGCAGAACGCAAAAACACAGGGGTTTATAACCTTCCATACGAATTCATGCCCAGGGAGTAATGCCCTATAACACGGAGGCGCTCCGTCCGAAAGGCGTACCAGTGATTTGAGGAGTTGAAAGGTATATTAAATCCGTTCAAGCATAAAACGTTAATTACTGCAAGAAACTTCAGAGGATAATAAATCATATATTGAGGGTCAAAAACAAAGATCTCTTCAGCAGCCGGTACTACTCCCTAGGTCACCCGGCCTATGTGTTTCGGGTCACGTGGTACGAGCGATTTTTTTCGTCTCCGATACATCACTGAGAAGGTCTGGTAGAGCGCCGTTCAGGGATGAGGCGACTGCTGTTGTCTGTATAGGGCTTCCAGTTTTGATTGGTGCACAAAATATGACTAGCTTTCATCTCGAACAAACAATAAATGAACGATTACATCTTAGAAAAACAGAAACTTAAGGGAAAACAGTGCCGCGCGCGCCTCTCGTTGTCTCCGATTTGAGATCTTCAGAAAGAGGTTTTTATCATTACACCTCGATCCGATCTCACACTTTATCTACATGCAAGTTCATGACGTATTCCGTAACTACCTTGCAAGTTTGCGGGCATTTAACGGTAACAGGAGTCTTCTGACAGTGGAAAACCGCTCCCAGCTCACTGTTATATTTTTCGATTAAAGTGAGAAAAATTCTTGTTCCATCTCTTACGAAAAATGGGGTAAGACGGACAATTTATTGGTGACTTAAAACTTGGCTCACAATTATTTCATCCCTTGTTTCAGTTCTTATCTGTTAGTCACTTCTAGTGATACGTGCGCAGTCATAGGTACCCCAACCTTACGGGTGAGAATCGTTTCATAAAAGAAATATTATAAGCCGTCAACGGTAGAACGAAAACTCCCTGGAATCACCCTGAAACGGCCAAAAATGCTAAGAAAACACAATATTTTTAGGCAAGGAGACAAGGTAAGGAATTCTGATGTATTTTTATTACTATTTTTGACCCTTAAATAACGATCGTTATGCAACAACGATTCTCTTTCGTGAGCTTGGGGTAAGATTCCTACTTTTGTGTGAGGTGCGAAGTCGCTTGTGTGTATCAGGATTTGAGTACGGGCCATGATTAGCCTAAAAAACAGCCATCGTGGATCTGCTACTCAGGATGAAAGTAAATTCAAAACGCACTTCCAGTAACTTGTTGTGTTTGTTGGGGTCAAGAACAAGGATCTCGGCGCTGCTTCGCATTTTAGGGTATACGTCTAAATTACGTCATTTCTCGCGCGTCTCCAGTACTGGTAAGTCTGTGCTCCCCACTTAGCCTTTGGGAAGCCCGTGGAGGAGGCAGAAGAAAATGCATTATGGCTGATTATAATTACAGTTTTACATTTTCTGTGTGTTTCTGTTTTGGGTTGTTGATCCTCTTTATCGATTTTCTGATTTTGTTATATTTAATTCTGATCTGTCACAGTTACTGTTTTAGGCTTTTTGTGTCTTTCCCTTTTGGGTGATGTATTAATTCCGTTTCGGGAATTGTGTTCCTGTTTTCTGGTTGTGGATTTGTCGTGGTTTCGCTATAAGATTACTGTTTTCGCTCGTGTGTTTCGGTTTTGGGTTTGAGGCTTTCTGTTTTTCTGTTTTGTTTCTATTGGCCACAGTATAAATTAAATCGTCAGATTCAGTGGCATCTAAACTGCAAACCACTGAAGACAACTTTACTAGACAGAGAATTTCCCGAGGAGATTTTACTGAAATCGTTTAACAGGTAGGAAAGATGCTCGTCCAATTTGGAATTTTCTGAACCTGAGAAGATATTTTTTTAAAATGTTTTTTGGTCACGTTCCGCTGCACGTAGTTTCCTTAGTTTCCTATCTTCTCCGGCTTTTTTATCCCTGAAAATAACTTTTAATTTAGCCTAGGTTGCGACAGCGAAACAAAGTATGTTTGTTCGTTAATTTGTAGGGTGTCCCGGACTCGGCGTTTATCTCTGACAGGCGTTTCAAGTTAAACTTTTAAAGTTTGTTTAAATTATCTTTCCTTGTTACTTCTTACACTGTAGGTGTTGGAGTTTTTAATGTTTTGTGTTTATAAGTGATGATTTCATTGGATTTCTTCAAAACTTTTTTTTTTCCGATACATAAAATTGTCCCTTTTTCAGGAAGAGATAAATTATATATCTCAATCAGCGGTACAACGATTTATCTAATTTCAAGGTTCCTGACCTTACTACGGTTTTCTTTGGTTTCCTTTCATCAAGAATTGGTAAGTTTTTGAAAAATAAAAATTTATTTGATTGATTAACATCGCATTTCGCCTTCCAGTAAGGCGCGTTCCCAGATTAGATTCTGCCCATGGCCGGTTGCGTATATAAATTTGGGTGCCGGGTAGCCAATCTCTGTTGATTATCTGAAGACACTTTAACTAATTTGAATTGTACCTCATTTCAGGGAGAGCTGAATTATTTCAAGCGGATCATTGCGTCCCAGGTTCGAGACGTACGAGCTGTTTCCCTTCATCTGTGAGTGGTACGTTTTGAATAAACATACCTTTAGCCGTGTACAGTATCAATGCATGGTAAGGTCCCTTCAGCATAGAGGCAACCGAGGCAGTTGCCATGGATATAATTTTGAAGTTTCTTGTTCATCTTGCAAAAAATATTTCCCTTAGAAGATATATTCTGAAGAAAACAAATTTAGATTTCTTTTTGATATTTCCTCCGAAAGGATATTGGTCCGGCTGAGGATTATATGTATGGTCTAAGTACTCATATTCATGCAGAATTCAGAAAGCATTTTATAGATAGATTATCCAATGCATGTCATATGTTCTTTATACCAAAAGTGGTATAGATAATACGTAGCGAAATCTAGGGATGATCTATTACTATTGTTTATAAAGTTAAGTTTGGTTCTAACAAGATAATACACATTTAAGTTACCTGTCATCTGAGTGTGATTCTGAAACTCGTTTCAGATAGAACGGAGAGCAGGAGCCAGAATCTTAAGCTGATCTTTGAGAGCTTTGTTGTATCTGTTTTGTACAAATTGGCGTTAGTTTATATTTCATTTCATAGCAGTTATTTTGTTTGTTTTGTAATGTCACTTTTTAAGACTACAGCCCTTCCTGTGTGTATTTGTAAACGACGGTTAGCTCGCTGAAGGTCATTATGTACCCTGATTGTCAAACGGAATAAGCTTGCTTGCTCTTCCTCCGCCCCCTCCCCCCTTCCCCCTCCCTCACTTCCCCCGAATCATTTATATTTAATCTGGAATGTTTATCAATGTATGTGCTTCAGGTTACCTGTACGACATAATTGTAGCCATTTATTAATATTTCTGAGAACATGTCTCCAATCATCAGACAATGTGTTAATAGCTAACTGCTAAGCATTATCTGTAGAAATTGAAAATAGTCTACCAGAAAATCGAATTCGATGATCACCTTCACCAGAGAGTTTTCTTTTCATTAATTCTGTTTGGGCCCCTATACCAGCGCCAACACTCAAATTGAGAAGAAGTTTATGCTATTTAGTTTACTCTTGGTTCAACGTACACTCATTAGGCACTTAAATTAGGCTCTGGATGTAACTTGGTAGGCGGACACATCGTATCTTGTAACCTGTTTTTATAAGATAGCACATTAAAGCCATGTCCAGGCGATAAATCCGTTATTAGGTCTATAAACGCAAATGCGTGTTTACAGCTACCCATATGCGAACAATATTTATCATTTATCCGTTGACTGTTTAATTGACAATTTAACTGTAATCACGCGTGGAATCCGGAACAAACCTGGACTAATTTCATTTTATAACCCGAGTACCAATATCTCTCAGTCCCCTAGTCGCCTTAAGGAAGAACTGACACTTAAACTATCCATTTAGAAGCAAAAATTATCTATTCAAGTTTTTGCTGAACAATTCATCTTTTGTTATCTTCAGATTGATTCGCCGAAGCGAAGAA
This sequence comes from Porites evermanni, assembly GCA_942486025.1. Taxonomy (NCBI): domain Eukaryota; kingdom Metazoa; phylum Cnidaria; class Anthozoa; order Scleractinia; family Poritidae; genus Porites; species Porites evermanni. The sequence continues at coordinate 45,358 of CALNXI010003004.1, forward strand.
AAGGGAGAAGAAAAGGGGGATTTTGCCAACAAACGATTGTAAGTTCCTGACTTTTTAAAAAATATTTTATCTAAAAGTTGCGTTGTAGCTGGTTCTGTTGAAACGGTTACCACATTCTCTTAAAGTGATCTTCTCTCTGTTAAAGAAACTGACGATGACGCAATGATGAAAATGATCCTGAAATATAATTAAAAACAGTTTTTCTCAACATTTGCAGAAATGGAAAATAATATAATGATCAAACATTTCGTATATACAAAAAAGGCGATCAATTAATTTGCAACTTCAACACTAGTGACTGCCGCTAATGGTTTGTCAGGAAAGCTTTGCACAGTAGTGTATATACTAGGATAAGAAACATAAGATATTTTTCACGTTACAGTTACGTTTAAAACATGAAACATATTTGTACAGCAATGCATTATAGGTTAGAAGTATTTCTAGGCACTCTAGTTATTAGCGGAGCTCCACGCGCGAGCGAAGCCACATACCTAAGAAAATTTGGTAATCTATCGACCCGAGAAATTTTGGTAATCACGTGACCGTACGCCAGTCCGTCCGTACCACAAGAAAACCAATGTGTAATGTCAAACCTTCTGTCTAGTGTGGGAACCTGTAACCTGTGTTTCACTTGATAATAGACATACATAATATATAGATTTAGCCAGGGTTAAAAGCGAAGCTCCTGTTAATAAATTTATTATTTAAATCAAACAATAAACTTGTAATCCTCAAACCAGTTAACTCTAGGGCAGATCCATATGACTTTTGAGATAAAAGCTAAGAGATTTTAGGAAAAAGTAATTTGCAAACAGTCCAAAAGTAAAGCAAATCTTACATCGAGTTGATAGTCTTTTTGTACACCCAAAAAATGGCAATCATGCCCCTTTGATCTCTGTAGATTAAGTTTGGAAAACAAATTCTTCCCAAACAAAATAACCCAGTCACCCACCTACACCACCTTTATTTTATAGGATTAATTGGACAGCTCCGAAATATAATTTTAAAGGCCAGTTATAAGACACGATAGCCAATTTACACGCTCTCCTCTGTCTAAAAGGGAGACCAAAATTAAAAATCAGGCCGGATTTTTTGTGTTCGACAAGTTTACTTTACAAAATCTTGCCGACAAATCTGATGGCGTGTACTAGCAGTGTAAACCAGCCTTCTATACTTTTTATACATCACATATGAGGTAAACAGTACTATCAGGCGCTCTTTGTTTAACGTACAGACTTCGGACAGAATTGTTTTTTTTCATTTTTCACAATTTTGCAAGACAAATTGCACTCATTCAATATTCACGAAGATCGAAGGACGCGCTAACCCTTGCACAACAAATTATAGAAGTGAACCATTATAAAACGTTTTCATGAAGAAAATACCACGATGTCGGGACTATTCAGTGAGATCAATCTGCTCTATGTATTATGCAGGGTAATAATGGGCTTTTAGCGAAAACGTTAAAAAAAGCCTAGTATTTTTATTTGACTTCAAAATTCACCTATACGGGCAGCCGGTTCTGACTTTTGACAAGCGCCAAATTTGCAGTGCGAGCAGTTGTTTGTTTGAATGAACGGTAAATAGAGTTACGCTTCAATATAAGAAAGAATTTATTATGTTTAATTTTTTTATGGTTTTATTATGTGTAATCATTAAACGCGTTTGATACGCGGGGCATTTTGAGTACTCCTACATGCGATGTTCATGTACGACTTAAAACAAACGGCATTGCGATTTTAAAAAATTGCGAAAGAGACTACTAACAATCAAGACAAGAAACATAATTCGGTGAAACACTTACAGAGACATCAATTGTTATTCACGAAGACAAGTATTGAGAGTGAAGTGTTTCTGAAAATCCTCACGGTCATATAAAAAACCTTGCAGATATAAACCGGCCTTCAGGTGTTTGCTACTTTTTCAAGATGAACTCGAAGCAAGAATATCGCTCAAAGCTTTCCTTTTTTACAACCAACATTCTTCAGAACGTTTTCCCTCTATTTGCGGTCAGAAAATGTGTAAAGGCTTTTAAAGTTCTGTATATCAAACCTGGCATGATACTAGGTCAGCTCATTGTCTCAAATCTTAAAAACTTTCCGCAAAAAACTACGCTGGACTTCATGAAATTACCAGGAGAAAAAAAAAACATCAAATGCAATAATTACTCAGGCTTACCAGTCGAGATGCAGCTCCTGAAGGCCATCAAGTAAGGGCAGAATCGCCTCAGACTTTTCAACCCTCCTACGCATCCAGCAAGGTTAGGTAGAGGTTCAGTTTTGAAAACGATGCCATCAGAAAACGGATCATGTTCCGATGACTTGGAAAAGCGGCGCATTTCTCAACCAAAAACCCAATAAACAAACCAGCCATGAATAACAAAAGAATCTTGATAGCAGCTGTCTTTCAATTTGTGCAAGAATAAGATGACACAAAACTATCAGCTTCAGTTATCACTAAACAAGTTTCCAGATAATGCGTAAATTTTCCGCTTGAACCCACCTGTCAAATTTTGAGCAATCAGAGCCATGGGACGAAAAGCGTGACCAATGAGTGACCATGGTGAGAAAAGCCAAAGGCAACTGCCTTCCCGCCTGTAAAAACTGGCTGAATTTTCGCGTCCGGAGTCAATAAAAATGTTAATAGAACGACTCCGAGTTAACACAACTTTTTCCCCGTGGATTTAAAAACCTTGAACTTGAGCCTGCGATCATTTGAAAACAAGCAACTTGTCAGCGGATAAATTCAAAAACACGCAAACAAAATGAGTCGAAACCTGAGCCTGCGATACGGTAATGTGAGACTGGTCAGCGAATACCGTGTTTTGACATCTGTCAATTGGCCACAACATGAATGTGCAATATCAGGCTGCAGGCTCCCATACTAGCTAGAAGGTGTGAAATTTAACATTGGTTTCCCCGTGGTGCGGACGGACGGTCGGTCGGACGGTCGAGCGTACGATCACGTGACTACAAAATGTTCTCACATGGATAGATAACCAAATTTTCTTAGCTATGGGGCTCTGCCCGCGCACGTGAAGCTCCGCTTTTATGGTTAATTGAGAGCTCTCAAATAGTTAATGAAGCTGAACAACGACTGTCAATGCGGCGTGAACCTTTTTACTATATACTGTGCTGGGCTTAATAATGAGTAACATTGTAGGAGCGTAGCGTCCATATGCGCACATACGCCCGTGCGTACAGCTGAAATCTGGAAAAAGGAACTTTTTTGAATTTCCTGAAAGCATTTTTATCATTTAATCGCATGACTTATTTACTTTTTCGTATTATATGGGTCTCTTTGTTTGAATATTTCCTTTATCCTTTTCTTATTCCATAAACGGACAGCAGAAACGTTTTAGTGGGATGAAAATCGAAAAAAATGTACCCTTCCCTGCCCCCTACTGCATTTTTCTTCGTACTTGTTTACTCAAAATGTTCTGCGAGAAACGCAGGAAATGGCATTTCCGTGACCTTCAATTAAAAACATTCTGGGAAACATGCGCCCAGACTCCCTATTTTGGAGTGCGTTCTGCGCTCTAGCTTTTCTTCCTGTGCGTACACCTTCAAAATCTCTCGCTATGCCCCTTCATGCCCGAAAACGATTTTCTGAAGATGATCCAAAGGTCCCAAAGATAGTGTACAATTCATTGGTAATTCAGCATTTCAAAGTCACCGAGAGAGTGGCCCTGACAAAAACGGTTAAAATTGAGCATTGGGGGTATTTTGTCTGAAACATGGAACCACAGGTCTCAAGATTTAAAACTCGTTTTATTCAACTACCTGTTGATACAGGGGCACCCAACGACTGTTTTCTGTAAAATATGTGTTTGAAGAAGCAAATATTGCCTAGAATTTTCTTTTGCTTGAGGACGGCTAAAAATTTCTAAATGAACGTTCCATTTATGTTCAATTTTCGAAGCTTATCTAATAAATTCCCTACGATTTTCTGAAGTTTAATTTTTCATATTTTACTTCCCAGGTTACACTACTTTTCTTAGAAAAAGGAAACTAAAATTTTCGGATTCTAAAATATGATGGAGAGAGGAAGCAGAAAAATTCTCACTTTCGTTAAACGTTGAATTGCACCTAAAATTTTCGGGAAAATAATACTCAAGTCCTCGTAATTTCGAAAAGACTTAAGTTTCCCCAGGATGACCGAACAGATTAAAATTTTGTTAGAATGTATTTCTAGACATCTAAAAGTACTCTGGATAGCCTAAAAAGTGTTTTCAATAACGATTTTTGGAGGAAACCGTCGTTGGGTGCCGCTGTTGATAGACGGAAGTGAGGTACTTGTGACTTGTATTTAGTGATGTTATCCTGGTTACTTCGAGATCTTTGCTGTTTAAAGAAAGCAGTGTAGCGTGTTATATACAGGGGAAGTGGAGGAGGGAGAAAGAGCTACTCACTGTACATTTTCTTAAGGTGGTTCGATGGGGTTTTTCAGCGTTAATACCTCTCATGTTTGAGCATTAGCTACGTCACAATTGACAAAAACTGTATCAGATATAGATGAAAATTTGTCATGATCAGCCGGCTTACATTAACATAACTACAGCAACTACAAAGACTACAGCCAGTACAGCAACTGTACTAGAATAACTACACAACTGCTATCGTACCTGTGACATCATCGACATGTAAGGCCATGTATGTCTCAGGACATTAAACGTAAGGCTTACATGAAGTACCTACCAACTTTTCGACCAAAATAGTTCAACTCAGGACCTTTGCAATCTACGAGAGCGTTTTGAAAATATTTTGGGATGAAGTATTTGTGGTTAGAAATTCAATATTCAGTATTCAGTATTCGGCCGTTATCTTTAGAAAACGAAAATTTTGAAATGCAATTCTGTCTCATAGTACTTTCATTCACTTTTAAATTAAACGTGTTTCTAAAGATAATGGGGATGGCTTTATACGCTCGCAAGAAAAAGGGACCGGATGCGATAATACATTCAGGTGCTTTTGTTGGCGTTATTTTTTAATATTTTGGTCTACTTTACCAAATGAACAAATAATTTTGAAACCGCTTGATAAATGTTTTTGAAATTTGAGATTATCGAGATTAACCGTCATTTAATATGACCTTTGAGTTTCAATATTTTTGAACATAAGGGCTACAATTGACTATTTAACTTTGCCCAAATTTCGTCTTTACGAGAGCCTCTCATTATTCCGGGTATTGTCTTCGAGTTTCATATTTTGGTGTAAAACAACAACTAAGACTTCTGCATATTTCAAAAAAAAATGAAACTTGGAGACAATGCCCTAAATAGTTAGAAACAAACTGTACGCTGACGACAGTGACAATCATTACGAAGGAACAATAAGGATTCAGTATTAAGTCAATTTGTGATCTGCATCAACAACAAACCTCCGGTTTAGGCCCCATCCACACGAATCTTGATATTTTTTAAAAAACCGCACTTTTTTACACGAATCGGCCATTCGTCCAAAAGAAACCAGTAAATCTGTTGTCCGAAAAGGCATCTTGCTGAAACCCCTGTCAAAACAGGTTTACGAACCAAGGTAATAAAGTATATATGCAGTTTCAAAAATAACCGGATTGGTGTAGACGGGACCTTTGTTTAAGCCGTTAAAAAAGTGTCTATTAAGAAAGAAAACAATATATTTTTTTTTAAATATAAAAACCCCCGCAGGGTGTTTTATTGAACAGCCAACTCAACCTTATTTACAAGAAAAGGAGTTTCCGAAAATAGATAGTGGAACTAAATTAACCATTTACAAGGCTTCCGGGAACTAATGGAAACTAAATTAACTAGAGCGGCTATATACAAAGCGTTCGGCAAACTAAATGTTCATAGGCAAAACTAATTTAAGGCGGTTATGTCCATGAAACAAAAATTTAGAAGCAGCTAAATAGAGCAAACTAAAAATAAAAGCGGCTATATACTATTTACAAGGCTTCCGGGAACTAACTGAAAGTAAATTAACATAAATTAAGGGAAGACAGAAGTTCATTTAAATAAACTAGAGCAGCTATATACAAAGTTTCCATAGGCGAAACTGACTTAAGGCGGCTATGTACATGGGTTAGAGTGCAGAAGGATTTTAAATTTTTGTCTATCCAATCCAGAAAACTAATTTCAGTTTAACATGAATTAGAAAGCACTTTTCTGCATTTTCTTCACATCAACGCGCACAACTCTAAAGAAAACAGAAAAGTAGCAGACAGGAAAGAATGATAACTTTATATTTTCCTTTTCCAGGTTTATTACCATCAAGAAACAGCCACAATTTTCATACAATAACTGCTAAATGACAGAAAGGAGTAGAATAGAGTCCCACGAGCAACAACTGCGCATTGCAGTAGCAGTCAGCGACAGGGTCGGACAAGGACGGGCCTATGGCAATCTCGGCATTGCTTATCAATCCCTTAGCCAATTCCATCAAGCAATAGAGTACCACAAGCAATGCCTGAGCATTGCAATAGAAGTCGGCGACAGGGCCGCACAAGGAGGTGCGTATGGCAATCTTGGCAGTGCTTATGACTGCCTTGGCCAATTCCAACAAGCAATAGAGTACCACAAGCAATGTCTGAGCATTGCAATAGAAGTCGGCGACAGGGCCGGACAAGGAGGTGCCTATGGCAATCTTGGCAGTGCTTATAAATCCCTTGGCCAATTCCAACAAGCAATAGAGTACCACAAGCAATGCCTGAGCATTGCAATAGAAGTCGGCGACAGGGCTGAAGAAGGAACGGCCTATGGCGGGCTCGGCTTAGTTTATTATTTCCTTGGCGACCTTCCAAGAGCAATAGAGCATTATGAGCAAAGTCTAAGCATTGTTAAGGAAGTGGGCGACAGGTCCAGCGAGGGATATGCCTATGGCAATCTCGGCCTTGCTTACATGTCCCTTAAACAATTTCAACAAGCAATCGAGTACCACAAGCAACAGCTCAAAATTGCTAAGGAAGTGCCTGACATGTTGCTAGAAGCAGTGTCCTATGAACACTTGGGTACAAGTCTTATGTTGTCAGGTTCTTTGGATGAGGCTGTAGTTCATTTCAAATTCAGCGTAAAAACGTTCGATACTATTAGGGGTAGTTTCATTTCGGAAGACGCATGGAAAATAAGTTTTCGTGAGCATTACGTATCTACCTATCGTTGTTTATGTCGAGTTCTTATAGCGCTTCAAAAGACGGATGAGGCTTTGTACGCGGCAGAACGGGGACGAGCAGGGGCTTTGCTAGATGCCTTGAAAATAAAGTACGGCTTTGCATTCCTTTCGCCCATTTCAAATGAAACTGAGGAAGACTTCGCATACATTTCAAGGAACACATCTGTTTTGACAACGTTCATTGCATTGGACAATGGAACAATAAGCTTTTGGGTACTGGGAAAGAAAACCAACGCTATTTTTAGGCAAGCAGTATCAAAATGTGGAGGTTCACACAAAGATCCCTTTGATGCACTTTTGAAAGATTCTTTGAAAAAAATTGGGGCTGGCAGAGATGTTAGATGCGAGAATCGGTCACTTGATGTTTTAAGCGATAAGTCAGCTTCCAGTACTAGTGGTGGTGATAAAACATCGATTCCATCACACGAGAATATCGACTGGTTACAGCCATTGCATGATATAGTTTTTGGTCCCATTGAAGACTTACTTGATGGCGATGAACTGGTTGTAGTCCCTGATGGTGCTTTGTGTTTAGCTCCTTGGACAGCCCTAAGTGAAACTTTAAGGATCCGTATTATTCCCTCACTGACAAGTTTGAAAGTAATAAGAGATTCTTCAAGTGAATACCACAGTAAAACTGGCGCCCTGCTTGTTGGAGATCCATGTTTGAGGAAAGTTACAAATAGAAGGGATAAACCAATTTATGATCAGCTGAAGTTCGCAAAAAAAGAAGTGGAAATGATTGGAAAACTTCTTAACAGCCAACCACTCACAGGAGAAGCTGCAACCAAAGAAGAGGTGCTTCGGAGAATAGATTCAGTCGCTTTGATTCACATTGCAGCACACGGAGGAGAGGAAACTGGTGAAATTGCTTTGGCTCCCAACCCCGGGTGGCAATCCAAGACTCGTATCCCTACGAAAGAGGACTACATGTTGAAAATGTCTGATGTACAAGCCCTTAAACTGAGAGCAAGGCTAGTTGTGCTTAGTTGCTCCCATAGTGGTCAAGGAGAGGTCTCGTCTGAGGGTGTGGTCGGTATGGCAAGGGCTTTCTTGTTTGCTGGTGCTCGTTCTGTGCTGGCGTCACTCTGGGCACTTGGTGATAAAGCCACAATGGTGTTTATGGAATGTTTCTACCAACACCTGAGAGTTGGAGAAAGTGCTAGTACTGCTCTGCAGAAGGCCATGAAATGCCTTCGAGATTCGGACGACTTTTCCGCTCCATATTACTGGGCTCCATTTGTGCTGATTGGCGATGACGTCACGATTGAATTTGATGTAAACCGTTGAGAAAGCTGTAAGTGCAGACTTTTCTTTTGTTTTAGATTACTTAGGGTTTTAATATATTAAATAAGGTTTAAGGTTTTATTGTCTTCAAATTAAGATTTAAAAGAATTGACAATATTATTAACAAATAAGCAGTAAAAGCAAGACTTAGTGTGAATAATATTGAAAAAAATAATATGAATGAATGGTTAATGTACAATCATTCTGGATTTCTGACGTAATCAGATTTCATTTCTGTAATACAAAATTGTTTAAAAACGTTTGTTGAACACTAGAAACTTTTCAATAATCATATAATTAACTGCAAAATCAGCATTCACTGTAAATGGCTGTTACTGTGACCTACTGGCTCTGGATTATGCGTTGAGAATTCTTAGTTTTTGCCTTAACATTTTAGTTTGGATACCATTAAGGCATCATTTTACCCGATTCAAAAGAGAAATGTCATATTCGTCAAAAAGAGTTAAAACCTTTATTTTATGATTTGTTATGAGCAGAAAAACAGGTTAAATAGTCAGAAAATAGACCAAAAACACTCTCTTGTTGTAAAGTGATGAAAAGTTTTGAGCTTCTGCCCAACTTTGATTTTACATTCGTCTCATCCTTGCTATCCTATAATCTAAGGCTTTTTATCTTGAAACCTCTATAGAACGAGTAGTATTGAGGCCGTGATTCCGTTTTCCAACCTAAGCGTATTAATTAATCAAATGTTACTTTATTTACAGGGGCCGTGCTGATTGCAGTGAGATGTCAAAGAAATAATACTGCTGAATCAAAGGAACATTATAATATCAAAGTCTATTTTACCTGAGGAAAAAAGGTTTCGTGTAACCGTAGAAAGTAAATATTATACTATTTTACTCCTTAAAACTTTTTCAGTGAAACAGCATTAGCTGATAGAGAAATTTTGCTTCCTTGGATGATGTTGAAATACGCCTTAGTACTTTGACTTTTAGGCACGAGTTCTTCCGGTTAATCATTGCATTAGAACAAATCTATGTAGAGAGCAAAGAATATCTACAATTTTGGAGCGTTTTGATTTTGCTATACATTCTTGCTTTACATATTGGTAATAGTATTTTGTGCAAAACTTAGTTTTTTCAGGGCTAACTTTTTAGAGTTTACCCAGAAAATGTTAAAATCAGCTCCCTAAATGATGTTTTTATACCTTGTGCTTAACGTAACATTTTGTTTGCGTAACAACTAAGGAAATTGGCAAATTGACGGAAAAATTTACTTCGTACTGACAAATGAATAGGCATTTTCGTCAAAGGGTAATACAATCACGGAGTTCAACAACAAAAGGCTAAATTTCGGCCTTGGATGACGATGGATGGAAGGCCAGAACGCATTGTAAAGTAAACGTCTCCAAACTAAAACGCATCGCAACAGATTAGTCAGGGGCACCCGACGACCGTTTTCTAGGAAACATCTGTTTGGAGCTCTAAACCGTTTATAGCGATGCTAATTATTAATCATGTATATTGCTTTTAAAGCACTCCAGGAGGCCTATAAAGAGGCACTCAGAGCTGATTTTGGGAAAAGCGGTCGTTGGGTGCTACTGATTAGTAAGTGAGTAAATACTAGTTAAAAACTGTAACTTAAAATTCCTTGAGTGATGCAATAGTAATAACAGGGTCCTGAAGGGGTAAAATGAGAACTGGGATTTCACCATTTTTTTTGGGAGGGGGGGAGTGGGACAATGGGATTTATTGCACTGGGAAACGGATGAACAATTTTGAAAATGGCAGTGTGATTTCTCTCTTTAGAGGACTTTGACTCGATTATTTCACAAACTTTTGCACAAATAAGCCATTTTTTGGAAGTGGAGAAATCCAATTATACATCAGTAACATCAGTAGCAATGCATGAATGAAATTCTGTCAGTTTCCCTGTTCAATGGTTTGTTGTCGGTGAAATGACATGCCCATTTGAGAAAGATCAAAATGGCGTACGATTTGGAAAATGTTTCCCGCATTTTGCACAATTATGGTCATCGAAATGTTTTAGTCCAGCAAACAATGCGGTAATCCGTACAGAAAATTGCAAACTATAATCTTTAACTGATTTTGACTGCACCGTGACAACTACTGCTGACGCGGCAGCGAAGTGGAGTGGAGATATGTGCGCGGGTCGGATGAAGATGGTGAAAGTTAGAATGAGAGAATTAGATTTAATATGGTTATGTCAACAAGGGTTGGAGAGAAAGATTGTACACCTGTCCAGTAGAATGAGAGATTTTTTTCTTTCCAGATGAATGAACTTGTATCCAGACAGTGTCAATCAGTGCAGCTTTTCGTTCATTATGCGCATGCCATCAGTTTGCAAACAAACAACCGGGAATAGGATTTGGACCAAAGACTGGAAACTGAGATTTGGTATACCCCCCTTCAGGACCTTTTTGTAATATTGTTGTTATCTTATATAAGTACCCGAACTGGTGCTCAGATAGTTCAATTGCTTAATAACAGCGACACGCTTTTTTAATGTTTTATTGACTTAAGAACTGAGTTTTTTGTAAAAGAAAGGCTGTACAGTAATGAAACAAATCAGTTCCAGAGCACTTGACCAGCATCGTTCTGTGGTTAGGCACTAAGAAATTGCATGTACCTCAATCTTTTAAGCTAAGATTATTCTAGCGGGAATCTAACGCATTTTTAGGTACCTGAAGGTGGAGTGTTTTCCAGGCCAATGACGTATAGCATGGCCATGGTTATTTTAAGAAGCAGTGCTTCGCATTCATTTACATTATTACGTCGACTTGATTACATCAACTGCTTGTAGCTAATCTGGGCGCGTTGCGTGATACAGTGTTCTGTTTTTGATGTAACTTTCAGCCTTATTATGTTGTATTAAATATAAAGAAAAAGAGACTGAAGTTTT
>CALNXI010003005.1:0-19339 GCA_942486025.1 Porites evermanni
CTGCTTGGCTAAACCACTTGCCACACTGCTTGCACGTTAAGGACATGGAGTGCAACCTCCTTTATTCAATCCTATTGTCATAAAAAGTAGCTGTTAAGGCTTATCTTTCTCAAACTCATTAATAATCCATACAGAAAACACAAAGAAAATTAATGTTTAATGAGCGTTTGGAAATCAGATGAAAAACTCCTCATTTTGCATCCTTAATTTCGCCTTATAACATCCTTTTTGCGAAGTAATATCAAGCATTCGACACAGTGTTTCATAACCAGATGAAACACCTCGAAGTTCGTCAAAAATACTCCGCTGGGCGTCGTACACACATACATACATATATGCTTTATTTGGTAAAGCAGGTTGAGAGATGGAAGCATAAGCTGATGTGGACCTGCTAAACTATGTTAAATAATTACATAATAATAAAAAATTATCAAATATTCTAGCTATACAAAAGAAATGTCAAAATATTACAATACATACTATCTAAATTAGAAGAACAAGAATTTCAGCTAAAAGAATACAAAAGAGTGCGGCATGCGTAAATTAATAAAATAATTTGTAAAAAAGGTAATCTAAAAGTAAAATTAATAAAGTCATCAGTGTTCTTGTATGTAACAGTAGAACTGGTCCCGAAAGATATTCCATCAATAGATTTAGAGTGTTTTGCAATATTTCCTTTAAAAGATGCAAGGGAAGGTGATGACTTGCTCTTTACAGGTAGAGCATTCCATATTATGCTGACGCGATGAGTGAAAGAGTCACTGAGTCCTTTCCACATGTGAGATTGTCCCTTAAATTGTATTTAGTCACACGCTTAGTGAAAAGATTTGTAATACCACGAGGAGCTATGTTGTAGTAAGCTTGATAAGCAATGCTCGCCAGTCTTTTCTTGTAAAGATATTATAAGGAGTACCATTTGGCTTTAGATAGAACTTCATCCTTAGGAATGGAGGGACTTATATTATGAATAAGAAGAGCAGCACGGATGTGTCAGTCTTCCAGATCCTGAAATGAGTTTGAACAGCCCCATAGAGGAATACAATAAGTTACACTAGGTAATATGCCTTTAAAATAGATAGTTTCTAAGGTGGCTTGGTCAAAGGTTTTCATCTGTTTAAGTTTGTTTAATTTAGCATTAAAATTTGCAGTAATGGATTTAATGTGGGGTGACCCGCAAAGTTTATTGTCTAAAGTGACTCCCAGACTTCAAGAGTGAGATACACAGTTAATCAAATTATTTTCTAAGGTGATAAGCAGAATTGGTCCAATGAATGGCATCTTTAATTTGATACAAACTTAATTTCAGTTTTGACAGGATGAATGGACATGCAGTTTCAACGTGCCCAGTTTTGTAATTGTTGCAAAATGTTTTGAACATGAGTACAACTAGAGTCAATAGAGTCACCAATTACATAAGCAGTGGAATGGTCAGCAAACATTTCCAGGTTGGATGAGTCTAAGGAGTTTGGGAGGTCATTGTGAAGATACTAAAAAGTCTGGGTCCTAGTAGGGATCCCTATGGTATGCCTGAAAAGATCTTCATTATTGTTGAGTTAAAGCCGTTGACTGACACTCTGATTTCTGTTGCTGAGGTAATCTAAGATCCCGTTGAAGTCGTCGCTGCAAAGGCCAGAGGCTAGCAGCTTCAGAGGCAGAAGTTGATGGGAAACACAGTCAAAGGCTTTTTGGAAATCTGTAACGATGACACCAACAGATTTCTTCTGATTTAGGGCGAATCTCCATTTCTCTGGCATGCGAAGTAATAACAACTCTGTAGATCTACCTTTATAAAGACCCATTGTGAGTTGCTAAACAGATTGTTATGTTCTGGGAAAAAGTCCATTTGTTTGCAGACCACACTTTCTAAAAGCTTGCTCGGTTGACTTAGCAGGGATATGTGACGATAGTTACCACAATCCAACTGACTGTCTTTTTTGTGGATACATTTTACTTGAGCTGTTTTCCACTGTTGAGGAATTTTCAGTTAGCAAAGCTCTTCCTTGCAATGATGAAAAAGCTATCAATGAAGACATCCCCTGTTAGGCGAAGCTCTCTCCCTCCTAAGTTATCTGGCCTACAGGCCTTACCCTCTTTGAGGTGACGAATCGCACAGTTAGATACAAGCTCCCGATTAACAAATAGAGATGGAAGGGTTGGGATCACTCGGTAAATGTAGTTTGTGAATGGAGGGAGATGAAGTACAGTATTGTTGTTCAAGGTTGAGCATATGTTTGTAAAATAAGAATTTAAAGCATTTGCCTTCTGGGTATCATCTGTGAGAAGTAACCCTTGTAAATCCTTAATGGAACCAATTGAAAGGGAGTTGATGGTGCCTTGGAATGATCTAGTTACTTTCCAAAATCTTTACTGGATTTCACATTGGAGAATTTATATTTCCAGTAAGACAGTTCAGCAGATCGTAATAGTTTTGTGCATTCCTTTGTTTCTAGTAGTTACTCCATTGAACAGAGTCTTTTGGAGTGTTTTGGGCTTGGGTGAGGAGTTTGTGTCGTTTGTTCATTCCTTTCCTCAACGAAGAGTTCATCCATGACAAGTTATTTGATCGAACGTTAACTTTCCTGAGAAAAAAGGGGTTATTAATGATATACTTATACAGAGTTTCCCATGCCCAGACGGAATCATCAATGTCATCAAATATGTCACAAATGTTCCAAGGAGCAGATGCGAACTCGTGTCTTAAAGAAGAAACATCTACATTCTTAAAATCACGAATTACTTTGAGAGCTAGCTTGTGATAAGTTCTCCTAAGATTTATCAGGGCGTAAATCAAGTGGTGGTCAGAGATCCCTAGGTTGGTCGTATTTTCAACTCTCTTCTCGGAGTTTTATCTGGTGATGAAACACTGCATCTCATGCTTGATGTAAATGCTTCTTAAATGAGAAAATTCAGCTAGATAAAAGAGCCACTGCTATGCTATTGCCACTTGTCTTCCAAAAGAAAAAAAGCATTATGAATGACGCGAATTCTATGAAAGTGAAATGAAAAGCATGAAATCAGACACTTTGTAAGACGGAATCCACCAGGATTTCAATTGAGTAATTTTCATTTTCACTGGACAAAGACCTTGTACCAGAATATTTTAAGCCAGATCTTTTTTACACTTTTCAAGACCTATAAATGTAATAAGATACATGAAACAACTTATCACAGGAATTGACAAAACAGAGGTGAAATTGTCATGCGTAAGATTTCATTCTATGAAATTTNGATGTAAATGCTTCTTAAATGAGAAAATTCAGCTAGATAAAAGAGCCACTGCTATGCTATTGCCACTTGTCTTCCAAAAGAAAAAAAGCATTATGAATGACGCGAATTCTATGAAAGTGAAATGAAAAGCATGAAATCAGACACTTTGTAAGACGGAATCCACCAGGATTTCAATTGAGTAATTTTCATTTTCACTGGACAAAGACCTTGTACCAGAATATTTTAAGCCAGATCTTTTTTACACTTTTCAAGACCTATAAATGTAATAAGATACATGAAACAACTTATCACAGGAATTGACAAAACAGAGGTGAAATTGTCATGCGTAAGATTTCATTCTATGAAATTTAAAGCTTTCCAATTTTTTTCCCTTGGACTCCCATAAGAACCTTTAAATTTCAGTTTAATTCTTTACATCATAAGAATGCCTAATATAAGTTCTCAACAAGGTTTCAGGATGTTTTTTCTTGCATAAAGAAAGAATCATCCAGCAAGCAATACTGTGCATTATTATTCATTCAAAATATTTATCAATTTCTGATTGGCTAAAATCCAATGCATCGTCATAACCAGCTACTGTCGACCAAATTTGGAAGAATTTTGCAATATGTGTAAACGACGTCAATTGTGCAGCAAAATTCTCAGATTATTGAACAGTTAATCAATTAGACCTGAAAACGAGGTTGAGTTGTTTTGGTGACTGAGTACAAAATGGCGGAACATTTCACTCGTTTCACGAGGAAGAAATAGGCGAGCTATTGGCTAAAACATAGAAAGAACAGCAAAAATGCAACTCGACGGATGACATCTGCTGTGTGGGGAATATTTGCAGTACTGAACAGTCCTTTACCTCGTAAACTTGCCAGTAAACAGGCAACTAATGATGAACTTAACATCGATCAGATGGAGGTTAGCATGTTTTAGCCTGTTTTTAAACTAGGAATTATTTTGAATGAATAATAAAACAATTATAGAATTTGGCTTTCGTATCATCGGAAGAATTATGGAGATCTTGGAGGGTGTTATCCACCGAGGCCAATTAACACACCCCTCGATCTCCCTGATAATTCAGATGGCACTCAGCTTAATCCAATAATTGTTAGTCATTGCATTTCTTCTGTTCAGTTCCAGTTATTAAAAAATTGACCATTTTGTCTTCAGATAGCCGTGAACACCATTCTGTTTATTCGTATTATTGCCGAAAAAAGATAAACAAGAACTACTCAATTTCTCGCGCGCTTTTGACTTGACTTAGTTAATAAATGAGCCCACTCGATAAACTGACACCTGTAGGACATTGATTGATTTAATTTTGTCAATAATGATCATTGTTTTGCTAAATCTGGTTTTATTCCGGTTCCGCTGAGTGATCACTACTTGGTGTTTTCCATTTTGAAAGCTGGTGGTTTCACTAAGGCCTAACCGTGATTATTTGAGTATCGCACTTACAAGAATTTTGAGACTAATTTAGTAAAGGTGTTACAAAATTACGAAAGGCTAAAACCTCAAAATGTGCCTTGACTGTTTTTTCAATTTAAAAGTTTAGACATATATTTAAAAATCTCCAAAGGATGGGGCTCAGTAATGCGATGGTTTTGCCATTTTGAGACTCTACATTGGATTCACAGGCAAGTATGCACAAAATAGACAGTAACATTTTGTTTTGCGCCACTACGCGTTACTTCTACGACACAGAAGAGGAAAACATCGCCAGCCGTATTAAGTAATCAGTTGCCTGTAAAAATACATAGACAATTTCACCCAGCTCTAAATATCATTTTATGCGTTTTATGTTCAAATTTTTATTTGACTTACAGGCGTAAATTTGTAACACTTTTGTAACAGCGTTGAATATATAAAAGCGGGACAAAGAATCATTCTGCAAAAAAGATCACACCGTTTGCGATCGATGTTTATAACTGCATTTTGTTTAAGCATTTTGTTTAAGCGAATATGGAAGAAGTTCAATAGATCGTCTGCACGTAGTTTTTGCGGCGACCATGCAGACGATCTATTGAACTTCTTCCATATTCGCTTAAACAAAATTGTTTCCTCTTGATCAGGTAACCGAGATCAAGACTTATAACTCTATTGCACAATCTATCCAGCTTCTCTTGGCTTCTTAAGATCAAATCTACTTCGGCGGCTCCCCCGATCTGTCGGCTGTATTGTGCGCATGAAATTTTGTGTCGCGGGACACGTCGATTCGAAGCGATTTATTTCTAAGTTTGGTTTTGGCTCCATTAAATCCACTAATACTGGTTTCTGAAGGTAGAATTGCATGATTTTGTGGCAACCAGTTAATGAAAAGCTCTATCTGTTCATTCCATTCACCGACAACATCGGAATCAGTGGCGGATCCAGACAATCAGATAATGGGGGGCCCGGTCATCCAGACAAAGAAATACACCTATAAGGGGGGGGGGGGGGGGGGGGCCCCCAGGGATAAATTTTCCCCGTTAAATGAAAAGCCAAAGTGAAGAAAGGATAAATGTAACAAACACAAAAAATTGGGGGGGGATACCGAAAAGGGGAATATGGTTCTCTAGGCGCGCTAAAGGATCAATTTGAGGGATGGGATAGAAGGGAGAGGCTCGTGGGAGGGAAAGATGTTAGGTCTGGGGGGAACTTAGGATTGTGTGGAGGATGGATGATTTTGATATATGTATGGCAAACAGAGATAAAACCACTCTCTTCTCTCCCAGGAGACACAAGAGAAACGGGAGGAGGGGGGCGCAAGAACAGGGAGGGGGGGGGGGGGGGGGGGGAAGAAAGAAAAAGAACATAAGTGGGGGGGGGGGGGGGGGGGGGCAGGGCCCCCAGGCGTAATTTATCTCGTTCAATTACAAGTCAAAAGTAAGGATAGACTAATGATAGCAACGCAATAACATTGAGTGAGGATCCTGAAAGGGCGATATGGATCTCTAGGCGGCCTAGAAGTATCAATTGATGGACTGGATATTCCGCTATTTTTAAACACTATTGACATTTTCACCGAAAGCATTTTAGTTTTGTTGAGCTTATTACATAAACCGCCATCTGCATGTTAAATAAACGCCTCCTATCGATTAAACGCCCCTGCTTGGACCCCTAGAATCAACGTATAGAAATCAACAAGTCTTTTCTGATTTAGCCCCATCTAGCCAATGTTTTTTAAGAGAATTTCGATGCCTTGCGTGGTTAGGATTGAAACACCTCATTTATTGGGGCGGATTTTACTCTCTCACTGGGGTTAAGTCACAAATACATCACTTTCCTATTCCTAACATACGAGAGAAATAATATAACTGACTGATAAAAATTTGATGAAAAAAAATAGAAAAATCTGTTTTGGAGTTACCTTTGTCAAGGAGTTTTTATGTTACATTTCGTCACACGCGACATTTTTGGTCTTACATGTAGGCGATCACATTTGGAGCATGAGATCATGTGACATTTTACTGCGCTTTTCACAAACATGCGAACTCTAAACTTCAAAAGCCACCTTCACAATTGCGTTTTTTGCAGCCGTCAATCATAATTACAATCATAAGTAACGAACCTTGAAACTCAGAAACACACAAAACGGATCGAAATCCACCAATAATAATCACAAACCATGACCTTTTGAACCCGTTAAAGTAAAGGTTTGTTTTCTCAGAGGTCCGTTAAGATGATTGACGGCAGCGAAAAACGCAATCGTCAGTTGGCTTTTGAACTTCAGAATTCGCATGTTTGTGAAAAGCGCAGTAAACTGGTAGTTTTTCGATTGAGAAGATATTTTGATGACGGCGCGCCATTTAGAGAATCGTAATTTTGTTGAAGACAAGTGTTCGGTTTTGAAGTCCGAATGTTATGGCTAGTGTATCGGTTTTGAAACCCGTTACTGTTGGAGTCCTATTGGTTTGGAATAAAATCTATCAGAACCTTCAAGAGTATCAAATTACAGACACTTCCGGTAGCAATTTGCAAATATTGATCTCACATTTCAAATCTGCAGGAAAAATTACTTGACAACCTTTTACATCGTTTTTTTCACTAAAACAGGGGAAAGTTATCAAAAATCCCGGGGAGTACTCCTGGGAATTCTTGGTGGGGGTGTGCCGCCCGGTTTTCTAAATTCTGACCCTATTTCAGACCAAAAAATGTAATTTTCCATACCGGTTTTCAGACCAGACCTCTAAAATCCATACCAGTTCTCAGACCTGGCCTTTAGACAGAAATTGTGCCATCATTAATTAAATTAGCACAAACCAAAAAAATTCGTCAAATTCAATTCGAATTCGCATATTTCTCTTTCTTTCTTACTCAGTTGGAATTGAAACGATAAATACGTTCATATACTCCCGCATTTCCCTTGAAAACCATACCCGATTCCAGAACAAAATGGGCAAAGTGTATATCCGTTTTCAGACCAAAACGGCGAAAAACCCCTACCCGATGGGGCGACAGATATCTACATGTATATAGTACTCTCAACCTGTTGTGTGAGAAAATGCAAGGGGCGACAGGCCGCACATCTATACCGGCGTGAAACCCTTTGGTGACCTTTTTTTTTGGCTCTAAGGAGCATGTCCTTTAATGATTTTCCTTTCTTGTAACGAAATGATTGGTGGTTCTTTAAAAATTTAGCGAAGGTATGGTTGTTCTTGTATAAGATTCCACTTTTTCATCCACGCTTCCTTTCTAGTAGACACTGAGGGTTGGTATTGTGTCACGAATGGCAATATTTCTTTTTCCTCCTTGTTGTTTTGTTTTAGGAGTTTAGACTCCCTTTTTGTGAATTTTATTACTGATAGTAGGTTTCCTATCAAACTTGTGGGTAGCCTCTGTCCATCAAGCGTTTTTTGAAATTTGAATTATTTTCCTCAACGGCTGTTTCTGAGGAGTTTTTTCGAAGGATTCTTAAGGCTTCTCCTTCGACAAATCCTTTTTTGTGTGTACAGGAAGGTTTCCGTTTGTTTAAAATGTATCTTTGCATCAACGATAGATTTTTTCTTGAATCTTGTGCCTTTGTATACAACCGTGTCTAAAGACACAGTCTCAGTGTCAGATGTTTCGGCCGTGAATTTAATAAGCTTTAATAGTTGTGTGATGTAAGTTTGCATGTTCAATGAGGGCTTTGATGTCTGGTTTACTTATTTCCCATAGGGAAAAATATCGTCTATGTAGTATTTCCAAACTGTTGGTTTAAAGACGGTTTTCCTCAGAGTTGTTGTTTCAATATATGCCATGAAAATGTTGGCAAAGAAAACTGCTGTCTTTGTGCCCATCGCAGTTCCATGGGTTTGTAGGTAGTGCTTTCCATTGAAGTGGAAGAAATTTTCTTTAAGGATTGGTCTAGGCATTTCCGACAAGTAACGTGTAGGAATAGGTTTTCTTTGTAGAAATTTTCATATGCTTTACAGATAATTTTAATACCCCCCTTTTGCGGTATATTTGTGTCAAGACTCATAACGTCCATCGAAACAAAAGATGTTCGGTTTTTCACATTTGTCTTTTCAATGAAAGGTATGATTTCTGTGATTTTCAGGAGGTTGTATCAATGTATCAAGAAATTTTGTCATGCACAGAACAAGGTTTTATTGGATTATTAAGTGGAAACCAAAAATCCATGTTTTAATACTAGGGGGTGGGTAATGTAATTTCCAACCTTGCTTTAGGGGTGGGTCAGTCATTTTTGTGCCGAACGGAGGGGGTGGGCCATGTGTTTTTTATCAACCACATTTCCAAATGCTCCGACCCACCTCCCCCCCTATACCTTTTGACCAGTCCCTAACGGTGTGGCATCTAAGTATCAGAAGGTCATAACAATGATATTCATCTCTCATCAAGTTTACTTAAGTTTATACTATTTGCTGATGACACCAATGTCGTTTTCTCAAATGCTGATTTCAGTACAGTCGACTCCCGATAACTCGAACCCTCGGTAACTCGAACCAAAATCGATTTCCCCTGGAATTTCTTCATACATTTACTATAATTTTACCTTCGGTAACTCGAATACCTCCCGCTAAATCGAAGTAATTTTTTGTTTCCCTTCAGACAATTTCTATATAAATTTACCCTCTATAACTCTAACCATGCTTTTTAAAGCATAAAAGCGCCTGACAAGTCGGAAAAAAGTGTACTGCAGGGCGAAACATTGAAATCATTTTAACAACCATGTATTCTTTGTCTTTACTTTTTTGTCAGTCCAGTTTAAATACAGTGTCCAACACCTTGTGTTTACCAAGTTTTGAAGTGTACATGTTACTTGCATTCTTTCCCATCCCATTTTCTTATTTCTCGTTATTTGCTTCGAACTCCCGCTAACTCGAACCTTTTTCGATTTCCCTAGAAGGTTCGAGTTATCGGGAGTCAACTGTATACTGCATGTTACAAGATATCTTAAATTAAGAACTTGAGAAAGTGTGTAATTGGTTGATGGCTAATAAACTGACAGTTAACACACGGGTAGCCCAAGCTCGAAATATGAGCATCGCCTAGCATCGGTATTGTTGCGTAACATTAGAAATATAAGGAATTGTATGGGGAAAAAAACATCGTTTGTGTAACCTACGACAATGAAAGGATTTCAATAAAAAACAGCTTACCTTACATAAAATGTGTGTTATGTCTCTCCTGTGTGGTCTATGGGCCGATTTATGGCCGTTTTATGGGTTGTACCAGAAACCCATTATGAGTTTCTGGTTGTACTGTAAACGGTTTTCTCTCTCTAAATAAGGTTTATGGGAATCTATTTTAGAGAGAGCAAACCGGTTCCGATAACACCCATTTTAAAAATGACCATACATCGGCTCGGAAACTACACAGGAAAGAAGAAACACACAACTTAAGCAAGGTTAGCCGTTTTTTTTAAAATCCTTTTACATTCGTAGGCTCCAGAAACAATATTGTTTCTCTCCCATACAAATCCTTATATTTTGAACGCTACGCAACAGTGCCGATGGTGATATTTCGAGCTTGGGTAAGCTGTGGTTAACATAACGAAAACAATGTTATTTTTATGGTGCACCAAAAACAATTACCCTCTGCGCTTTTTATTACAAGAATAAAGAACAAAACTATCGAACGTAAGACACGTACATGTACTGAATTTCTACATGTACGTGCAGGTGTTTATGTAGATGAGAATTTAAAGTCGAAAGAACACGTTAACTTAATTGCCAAAAGGGGCTCTAAATCTATTGGCATTATAACGAAAGCCAGATTCTATCTTTCTATGCCATCGTTGCCTACCCTTTATTTTGCCTTTTTCCAAGTTAGCCTAAACAGGTTCTTTTCTATGTTTTAAAAAAACATAGGTATGTTTAACAAGCATGAGCTATTTTGAATGCTTCAGTGTAACCGTATCGACAATCTACTGATTTGAAATTGGGCATTGCTGAACATTTATGAAAATGCGAACCGCTGCACACAGCTGAGTCGATCCTCAAACTATAGATTAACTTTTCTTTGTCTTTCCTTTGGACATCTGGTGCAAAACTAAACAAATTGTTAAAGTACTGTGAATGTCAACCCACCAAACATTGCTTATAAAGAGGACTCGAAGGTTTCAAGGTATCTTCATGGTTTCTTAAGANGCATGAGCTATTTTGAATGCTTCAGTGTAACCGTATCGACAATCTACTGATTTGAAATTGGGCATTGCTGAACATTTATGAAAATGCGAACCGCTGCACACAGCTGAGTCGATCCTCAAACTATAGATTAACTTTTCTTTGTCTTTCCTTTGGACATCTGGTGCAAAACTAAACAAATTGTTAAAGTACTGTGAATGTCAACCCACCAAACATTGCTTATAAAGAGGACTCGAAGGTTTCAAGGTATCTTCATGGTTTCTTAAGATAATAAAGCTTGACGAATACTGAATAGCTAGGACTCCTGACTTGATTCTAAAAATGTTATAAGTTATTGCTTCTTAAAAGAAAAGAGCCTTTACTTAAGGCACTAGTTACAAAACTAAAGAGGTCTCCACACGTTCAAGTTACTATTATTACTGTACAATTCGTACATAAAAGAATGCAAGTTGTTTACTAGAAAGTTTGCTTAAACGATTTTAAGAAATCACCTCGGCTTTACAACATCATAATGCTTCATGCAACGTTGAGGTTGATAGCCTAACATTTATTTACTTCCTATAAAATTATTACTGCCGAAATATATTCGTACTCATATCATGTTATTCTACTCAATAAAACAATATCTTATTATTTCGTCAATCAGCTTCTGCCAATTTTATTCCCTAACACTATTGTTTGTACTTAAGTTACGTATCTTTACTAAATAAAATATCCGTCAACAACTATATGACTCTTAAGCAGAAAGCATGTATAACGTTGTGCACTTAATTCAAGATAAAGATAAAGATCTGTTGAACTTTGTAACCAAGAGAATAAAGCTTGTTTACAGGATTAACGTACCTCGTACAGCTTTCAAAAAAAATGAGCTGCCTTTTAAACTTCTAAAACCACGATTGATTTATAGGCCACATACTCCAGAATTAAAGTCCATATCTAAATTTCAATTATTGTTTCATTGGACGAACTTTAAAAATATATGACCTGTTTTATGCTCTACCTTAAAGCAAGTAAAACACAACTCATAAATTAAGAAACACGAGCATTGTACCATTTGCAATAGCCAAATTAGGTCTGAAATGTCTTGAAGCAGCACCCACACTAACATATGAACCCTTAAACAGTTGCATAAGTGTTCTCAGTGTTTGAATCATGGAGATATTTCAATTCTAAACATGCTTCTAAACACCTTTTGTAATAACAGATGAAAAAATTGTGAAGAATCAAGATGGCGATCTCAAAGTACCCTTGTTTGACCTTAAACAAATATGTCATATTTAGATGCCAAAATTTCATTGGTTCCTGAGCATCAACCAGTACCCTCAACCTCATTGGCCCCTGCGACAGACATCCAAACACACAAGCCACGAAGCCACAAAGTTACATATGCTCAAACCATTGACATACAGTGTATGAGCTATTTTGAATAAATGGTAGTTAGCACAAGTTTAGGCTATTTAGGTTCTTAAATAGGTTCTTATTTTCTGAAGAAAAAAAAAACAGTATAGCAAACAGTATTTAGTGGTTCAGCTTATTCCTCATAAAAAATCTGCATACTAAATTAGAAGTTTTGTAAAAATGAATAAATTAAGAAGAACTAAAGCACTGATGTCAAGAAATTTGAAGGCCTTTCTCCAAAGAGGACTCTGACTTAATGTATCTTATTTGCCCAGGGGGACAGATTTTTTCATACATTATTTTTAGAAAATAAGAACATGATTCAAATTTTAGGCTAACAGGTTCTCATATAGAGGGGGTGTTACTGGCAAATTTTACGTGTAGCCTAACAGGTTTTTAAAATCCAGGTTCTTAGTCACAGGGTTTTACTCTATTCAATTCATACAAATGTCATATCATAGGCAACAAGTACAAGCAGGTAAGTTTCGTATTCCCAGGTAGCCTACGATGAGTGCTTTTTTTCATGTGAAAGCAACGCTAATGCGGGGCAAATTCTGGGCGGAACACAAACAAACATGAGAAAACTGCAGCTGAGTTGCTGGAAAACGAAGAAAATCTTAAACATTTTAATGTTTCAGTGGGTTTAAAACTAACTAACAGGCCTAAAAAAATCATTGTTTCCATCAACAAAGGAAAGATCAGCTCATCGTCACTGAGAAAAATAACAAGCCTAACGAGAAATTTAACAAAAGAGTGGTTGGCCTGTGNTTCTTATTTTCTGAAGAAAAAAAAAACAGTATAGCAAACAGTATTTAGTGGTTCAGCTTATTCCTCATAAAAAATCTGCATACTAAATTAGAAGTTTTGTAAAAATGAATAAATTAAGAAGAACTAAAGCATTGATGTCAAGAAATTTGAAGGCCTTTCTCCAAAGAGGACTCTGACTTAATGTATCTTATTTGCCCAGGGGGGCAGATTTTTTCATACATTATTTTTAGAAAATAAGAACACGTTTCAAATTTTAGGCTAACAGGTTCTCATATAGAGGGGGTGTTACTGGCAAATTTTACGTGTAGCCTAACAGGTTTTTAAAATCCAGGTTCTTAGTCACAGGGTTTTACTCTATTCAATTCATACAAATGTCATATCATAGGCAACAAGTACAAGCAGGTAAGTTTCGTATTCCCAGGTAGCCTACGATGAGTGCTTTTTTTCATGTGAAAGCAACGCTAATGCGGGGCAAATTCTGGGCGGAACACAAACAAACATGAGAAAACTGCAGCTGAGTTGCTGGAAAACGAAGAAAATCTTAAACATTTTAATGTTTCAGTGGGTTTAAAACTAACTAACAGGCCTAGAAAAATCATTGTTTCCATCAACAAAGGAAAGATCAGCTCATCGTCACTGAGAAAAATAACAAGCCTAACGAGAAATTTAACAAAAGAGTGGTTGGCCTGTGAGTTCAATAAAAATACAAAGATGGCCTCAAAATCCTCAAAACATGGTAATATCCCGAAGCAACTTTAATGTTAATTTCCAGTGATCAATAAAACTTCTTTTAAAGGATACCTTTCACTGACCTGGACATGTATGGATAGGAAGCCTGCAATTAAGTTAAAACAGATTCTCTGTTGACATTTTCTAACTGAGTGGATGAAAAATCTTGTGCCTTTGAAATAAATGGAACAAGTACATTTGGCGAATAAACTTCAAGATGGGCTGAAGCTCTGCGTATATTCCTTGTACTGTAATTAAGTTAAATCAGTCTGAAAACAAGATGGCTTAAGGTGGCTTACTACAGTTTTTTTTCCCAATAACAATGTGCATGTTGCTTGCACTAAGCAAGCCATGCAAGTCTCTCAACCAAACAAAACTCCTGCCAGCAAGACAAGGAAAACTTGAAGATCAAACAATATGAAAACCTTCTGAAAAAAATTCCTTGTTATGCTGGGGTTTCTAAGAAGTAATTTTCTAGCAAACTTTTTAAATATTTAGGCTCAGAAAATGTGAGTAAAACTTTTTATTTTACTGCTGGACGTGTCACCTATGTTGTTTAAAATTTTTGAACACTGTCAAAAACATTATGAACAAGTGGATAATAATTGGTTTAATTTGTACCTGCAGTATCTGTTCTAGTTTATGATTTTTAAAATACAACAGTCACTTTTGCAATGAAAATACTAACATGCACTTGAAACAGATGAGAAAAAAATGTACTTAAATGATTCAACTTCCAGCTTAAGAAACAAAGGAACACAACCAGACTACATGTAGATAAGGTTTGGTTTTTCAATCTGTTTTGCAAGTTATCATCAATAAATCCTAAATGAGTGAAATCTAAAAATTTTATGAATGTGAAAATAAAGGTTTCTCTAACGCCGTGGTTCTAAGAAGAATAAAGCTAAGCCATATTTCGGTCAACACTGCCACTGACAGAGTATGTGATAAACAACACAATTAATTTTGCCTGCAGAAGCTGACACGAAAACAGACGTACATTGGTACCTTTATATCTCCCATGAGAGACTTCTGACCGGCAAGAACGAGCAATGACTTTGTTCACAAAAAATTGTCGACAAGTCTTTCTGTGAAGGCGGTTTGCTGCGATGCAGTTTGCACACATTTATACTCGGAGAAACTGTGTGTAGGCATTTTGTTAACAAATAAATTATCTTTCATGTTCCAAAGCAAAGTCCCCATGAACAAACAAGTCCTCACTGATGGAGCACAATATTGTTAACTACTTTAATATGGAGACACAAAGCTCCAGTTGACTTTTAATGTAAGAATAATTCTTCGTTTTCACTGTCACGCAATAAACATGGCACAAACAAATAAATTGGAAACTGTCCAGTGGAAGAAGCCAAGAAAATGAAAATATGTTATAAAAGACTAATATATAAACAATTTGTCCAAATCTCAGGTCTTTGTGGCCCACAGTTTCTGAGTTATTTGCTGAAACATTTCATGCACCTCTGTAGAGCTTTGTATGGAGACACCATATTGGTGGACAGTATGGCCGCCGGAAATCAACGAAAACAACTGGAGTTCACTTTTTCTATAAAAGCTCTTCCTTTTCACTCAAGAGCTAGCATACGTGTGCATAAAGTCATCTTTTAATCCTTGAAATGGCGAAACTGCTGAAAATCAAGAGGAGAGACTTTTTTCAGTGAGACAGCATTTCTACTTTGGTGCCACGCTCTGTGAAAACTTGAAAGTTCAAATTACTGTATTTTCGAAATGAAACATGCTTCAGGGCTGGAAACTTGTACAAAGATTTATTTTCTATTCAACTTCAACCTAGTGTGAATCAGAATTCGTAAAACCTTGCTTTTTTGACTTTGCAATCTGATGACGTCACTGTGAAAACCATCAATAGTTGTCTTTCACGCTGAAANCTGGAAACTTGTACAAAGATTTATTTTCTATTCAACTTCAACCTAGTGTGAATCAGAATTCGTAAAACCTTGCTTTTTTGACTTTGCAATCTGATGACGTCACTGTGAAAACCATCAATAGTTGTCTTTCATGCTAAAATTATCCATACCATGCGAAGAAGACAAAATCCTCTTCGGTTTCACAAGTGAAGCAGTATTATCATCCACAAATCGAGGATGAAGTGAGCTTTAAAAAATCCTATTAAATGTCACCATATTCCCTTTTCGGAACTTTTCAGTGGTGAATGTTCAGTTGTGGTATCCACGCTGTAACAAACCGTGCAAGGATCGGATGGTCCAAAACACATTTTTAGCTTGACAGATGGTGGCCAGAGGAGTTTCTCATCCCAGGGCCGTCTAGGAATATAAAAACCTTTTAATTTTGGCGCGAAAGTTCACAGTTAATTTATAATTTCACATGTGAAAGTCCAAAATTGCCATGGCAACCTCCCGTACGTCTCCAAGATGGCGACGAAGATTATAAATGTTGTGAATGAAAATGTGACGAATTGTTGATGTCAGGGCATTGAAAGACGCTTTAGAAAACCTAAACACACGAGAAAGCTCATCAAGAAGGATTCGTTTTGTCCAAATCCTTAAATTTTCCCGAGCCTTTTAGCTCGTGCACTTTAGTTTACTTCATTTTCATACAGCGAAGACGGCCCCCTAGTATAAACGAAAGCTTGCGGTGAAGAGCTCACTTTTTTGCCTCAATCCTAACACTTAGATTATTCCAAGATGTATGTTAAATGTACTGAAAATTTTTTACTTACCTCTAGTAGTCAGCAGAATTTTGCAATCTCAAGCTAAACAGTCAACACATCAACTAAAGCTAAACAACCGCTTTCTGTCCGAAGGGTGACAAATAGTGCTTAGTCTGCCTCGGACAACAATAACCGTGTCCACCGATGCGGTGCGGTAGCCTCAGTCCAGTCAAAATTGGTTCAACATCAAACCAACAGAATTTTTTTCCAGGCCATTTAATTAA
Source organism: Porites evermanni (assembly GCA_942486025.1). Classification (NCBI taxonomy): domain Eukaryota; kingdom Metazoa; phylum Cnidaria; class Anthozoa; order Scleractinia; family Poritidae; genus Porites; species Porites evermanni. The sequence goes on from CALNXI010003005.1 coordinate 16,614, forward strand.
TTTTTCGATGGCTGCTAAACAACATACTAAAAATTAGCCAAATTCCTCTTGGTGGTAAACGAAAAAAATTTGCATTGATGATTTTCAACTTTTACCACAGGACACCCAGTTTCAGCAACATCACAAGCTCAGACAAAGCCATTTGTATCATTGTAGTTTGTTGTAAGTTTTAATATAGCTGTTTCAACATTTGCCGCCTGGGGGATTTATCAGGGTTCTTAAGATCCGACGACGGCGACGGCAACGAGAACGTCAAAAAAGCAATAGGTTTAATAACCAAAACAACAAGTTTGCCCATCACGCGTTTTTGTACTTTTCTTTGCCCTCACTGCACGACTACGCCGTGAAAAGGCCTAATTTCACGTTTTACGGGGGAAGCACACAAGCGACGATGAAATTTCCTCTCTCTTTCTGAAGTTGGATATGATTCATAGGGATTCAACTTTAGGAGGGTTCACCTACATTTGACAAAGTTAGTGACTTCGAGTAATCGCGATGAAGATTGAAAGAACGCGAATTCACTTTTTCTGCGACGGTTTTGCTGCCGTCACCAACCTCGGATCTTAAGGTCCCTATTTGATACGTAGCCTGCGTAGCGTTTACCCTTACCCTCCCCCTCCCCTTCTTCATGTTTTCGCTCTCGTTTTATTTTTCGCGCTGCCCAAACCGGAAATCCCGTTCCTCGGACTTTCTTTGCACCAAAACAAAACAAAACAAAAAAATAAAATTAATGTAAATTTGCCTGAGAAGTGGTTTTTTGAGCGTTTTTGAAAGATTTTGAGTTCGCTGTTTACTGTTCCCCCTATAGAACGACAAGGGTAGAATCAATCTATTAATCATAACCTTTACAATTTCCTCAAATTTGATTGATGCATTAACTGCTTTATTTTTCATTTATCATTGTGTAGTGGGTTGTAATTGCACAGTGTAATCGGACAGTTGGCTGTAGTCGGATACCTGTAGTAGGACAGTTACATTAGCCAATCATATTTTAAAAGTGCACTCAGCTAAATCCAAATCCACTGGTCAGCTGACTTGACCGCCACTTTGATTTATATGTAGTACTCACTGTAGATAATCCACTGGATGTAATATAGGCGGCCTTATGGTGTCTATAGATGTAGTCGGACTTTGCTATGTCCGAGTACAATCAGCTCGAGTTTTGTCGGATAGTGCGGTCAAACACATCCGTGAAAAGTATAGAGTTTTTCGCCCGCTGGAATGGATAATAACGAACACAAGTAAAATTTGACAATGTCCAGCACCTTAATTAGCGATCAGTCCGGGCCATAACCATCTCTGGATAAGAACTGCACGGAAAATTGGTTTAAAAAATAATTCATTTATTTGAAACACTCAGCATACAAGTCTTGACATTATAATCCTGCACTCTGAAAGGGGTAAGTGGACAATTTCCAGTACAAATTCATCATTTGAACGTCGTGGTCTTCCACTAGCGGAATCGCACTAGAGATCAAATCCTGTATTCAAAGAAACAAAAACCCCGGGTGAAAATGCAGGAAATAGGTCACCCCTCTCAACGCGAAACCAGCGGCAAAAATAAGATTTGTTGCACAGCATAATTTACTCACTAGGATGGAAAGAATTATTAGATAAAAGTCGTTCAGTCCTGAACGATAATAATTATATAGAAAAAACTGGCTAAAAGCGAAGCTCTTGTTAATAGATTTATAAACAAGAAAATTAAAATCGTGTAACGCTAAAGTCTTAAACGAGACGATTCACAACGACGATTTTTAGCGCAACACGGCGTTGCAACATTCTTGCGACATTGTTTCGAATGGTTACAACATTGTTCCAGCATTGCAACACTATGTTGCGCTAAAAACTGTCGTTGCGAATCGTCCCGTGTAACATCACCTTAAAAATCTGGGTGACCATGCGATTTCCCGCCAAAAAGACCTCGAGTGCATTGGGTTGCCATACCTGTTGAGTTATTTTACATTGGTATGCCTGTGGTGCCGATGGATGGACGGGCGAGTGTAGAAGTTCACTTTTTTATTGCCTAGCGATACTGGTGCTAAGTTAATGACCATCTGCATTTTAAAGCATTCAAATGTTGTGACAAGTATTATAACAATAAAATGAATCCACGAGCGTAGCCAACGTCAGGGGCCCTGTTGTTTCTTACACTCCTTTAGTGTGTAGAAGTCGTTAAAAGCAGTATCCAGCCGTTTCCAAGTGATTTTGAAGGGGGTCTTCTTTTTCTACACACCGGGGGAATTATGTGGAAAAGGTCAAAAATTTTGTATAATTGAAAATCGTCAGGAGCCGTTTTGTTTCTTAGACTCCTTTAGAGTCTAGAAGTCGTTAAAAGCAGTTTCAAGCCATTTCCAAGTTATTTTGAGGGGGGGGTCTTCGTTTTCTACACACCGGGGGGATTGTGTAGAAAACGAAGACCCTGGTCGAAATTTTGCAGAATTGAAGATATTGTTGTTTCTTACACATCTAAGGTCGAGATACCCGTTTCTAGATATTTATAAGTGATTTTGAGGGGGTCTTCGTTTTTGGGTCTTAGGTCTTAGGTCTTCGTTTTCTACCCACCCTTTGGTTATGTTCTTTAACTCTGAGACAGCCAGGTCATAATATTGCCATCTCTTATACTTGTAGGACTAAGAAGTCGCTAACTTTCACGATTAAGAGTAGTAAACTTCTCCCTTAACAGTTAGGGAAAGTTCATTTAATATGACAAGGGGGGGGGGGGG
>CALNXI010003005.1:34098-46861 GCA_942486025.1 Porites evermanni
TTAACGTGAAGTTGCTACATGATTGGAGTAATTTTGATCTTTCAAGCTTATGCCAGTAGAACACTAGCCTGTGAACAGGCTCTCTGTTTGGGGAAAGGAAGAAAAAATCGCGAGAAAAGGGTTTTTTCACCCTTTCCCCAAACAGAGAGCCTTTTCACAGGCTAGTGGAGGACATTTCCTTGATGCTTTCATCATGTTTGTCTCTCCGCACACTAATACACGCCAGGAAACACGCCAATAAGTTGCTCATTCAGTGCGGCTCAGCTAATCATGCCCCAGGAATTTACGGACGCCAGCGTCCACAGAAATGAACAAAAGGGGGTACTTATAGCGGGCTTCTCTTACCCTCTCTCCCCAATCCTCCTCCCTTTTTCCCTTTCTCCCTATCCCCTACCCTTTGAATTTCGACGCCTGCTACGCAGTCAATAGGATAGCCTGCATCAGCAAGCTTCGGAGCAACGAAAGACCTAGCCTACGACCGCAGACGTATTTCCGATCTTCGGTTATTTCCCTCAGTATTTAAAATAATACAAATATAAAAATAAAATGTGATTGGTGGAGGAATACAATAGACGAAACTTGCATGAAAGAGTAATTTACAAAATAAATGTCAAAAGATTAGTTTTTATCTCGTCTGTTTATCCGATAGGGTTCAAGTTCTCGGTTTTGGCCGCGCGAAAAATGGAACGAGGGCCAAAAATGACTAAGGGAGGAGGGGGAGGGGGAGGGGAAAGATGGATACGCTTGCAGAAGAGCCATGGGATTTTGAAAATCAAGCTCGCCAGCGAATGGAGCGCCTGATTGGCTCGGCATTATTCACATGTGTCGATCAAAGGTTTATTTCACACTGATAGGTCGAGACACGCAATTTTCTGCAGTTATTGTTTATTCTAGTCGGAAAGATTTGCCCTCTGATGCAAGAGCATTTTCTTTGACGGCTTAGCATTTGAAACGTAAAACTCTTCTTGTGGCTAAATAAGGGGTTTAGGTTGTTTAATTTTCTCCAAAGCCCCTCCTGGACCGGAATAGCTAAAAGCGATTTTCTTTTGTCCCCGAATGTAATGGTTTCCTGCAATGATTTGTCACGCTGAGCCCAACTCGTTTATATTGTTTTTTGCAGGATGTAAAATAGTGATTTAGATTAAAACTTCGAAGAATGGAATGCGCCTTAAACTAAGGCTACATCCGGAGACTTGCATTGTGACTTTTGATTGATTGCTCTCTAAGCAATGACTACTTGGTAATAAATTTTGAATAAGCTTAACAGTCTTGCCACTGTTCAGTTATTGCCACTTTGTGATCAGGGCAAGACCATGGTTTCTGTTCTCCACGCGAACGGCGAACCTCATCAATTGCCACATTGGCTTTGTTCTTAATTGCTTTTACAACAGCAACTCCAGTTGTTACGTGCCGCGGCGAGAACGGTAAACCCCCGTTCTGTCTAGCTAAGGTTTGATCTTGTACAAATACTGAAATATATACCCGCGCCGCAGATCGTTAAATTCTAGACTTTAATACTTCAATGTCACAATTTACCATCTCAAATCCAACTTTCTGAACGGTTGTGAGGTAAAACTTCAAAACTTCACCCTTGCAGTCCTTCCTTTTAGACGTATTAAAAATATCCGCTGGGGTTATTAATTCACTAAGATGAAAAGAAAAGGAGAGGAAACGAAAAAAGAAAAGATCGTATAAACGATACAAGAATATACACTGTAATTTATTACAATACAAAGTTTTAAATTTTATGTCAGCTTCCTTAATATTCGGATCCCAAAAAAAACACTACAAAAACAACTGTTTTTACTATTTAGCTCAGCTCATCTTTTGTTGGATAGTGCGGTCAAACACGTCAACGAAAAGTAGAGAGCCGTCTTTGCCTGCTGGAATGGATAATAGCGACAAAAAATCAATTAACGACTAGAGAAAGATTGGACAGTTGAGAGGGCAATCTTATGTTTTCTAAAAAACACATGTCCAAACAAACTTCGTTCGTCTGAGAAAAATTATCCACCTCTTACAGCATGTCACAGCGGCAAAAGACTCCCTACCAGTCTATAACAGAGCTATCATTTAAAGAGTGGCAAAAACACCGTAAAGAAATTGTTGTGAAATCGCATAATAATAAATACTTAATGACTGGTCTCGAATCTCAATGTTTCCCTCGGCTTCGCCTCTGGAAACATTAAGATTCTCGGGAAACAAAATTTACTTCTTACCGAGGGACCAGTCTTAAAGTAATTTGTTATAGCGGAGCTCCACGCGCGCGAAGCCCCATTGCTAAGTAAATCTACCCATCCCAGAAAATTTGGTAATCTGGGACCGTACACCGACCGCCCGTCCGTCCGCACCACAGGAAAACTAATGTTTACTCTCACACTTTTAGCTAGTTTGGGAGTCCAAGAGAAAACTAATTGCACAGGCTGCACATCAATGTTGTGATCAATTGACAGCTATCAAAACAGGGCATCCGCTGACCAGTATCACCTGACCGTACCGCGGGCTCAAGTGTCGACCTATCGAGGTCGAGTATTTTTTAAAGTTATCCGCTGACAAATTACCAGTTTCAAATGATCGCAGGCTCAAGTTTATTTTTTCCAAGGATTCATATCAAATATGTTGTGTTTATGTCACTATGGCCCCGCACTATTAGGATTTTGATTTCAAACTGACCTCGGAAGCGAAAATTCATCCAGTTTTTTTAAAAGTACAGGCGGGGAAGACCTTATCTTACCATGGTCACGCGTTGGTCACGCTCTACGTCCAATTTTTATACTCTGATTGGTCAAAATTAGACAGGTGAGTTGATGCGGAAAAATTATGCAGCATCTTGAAAGTAGTTTACTTTGACAGCTGAAGCTGACAGAGTTTTGTGTCAACTTGTGATGTTTTTAACTGTCTTTTTCTTCTGGATGTACAAAATGAAATACAGCTGCTATCAAGAGTCTTCTGTTATTCATGGCTGGTTTGTTTACTGGGTTTTTGGTTGAGAAATGCGTCGCTTGTCAAAATTCGGTAATTCGATTTCGGATGGCTTCTTTTTCGTTTTTCACCTTGCTTAATGCGTAAGAGGGTTTAAAAGTCTCAAGCAACTGTGGCCTCCCTTGTTAGCTTTCAGGAACTGAATCTCGAATGGTAAGCCTAAGTAATTATTGTATTTGATGTTTGTATTTCATAAAGTCTTGCACAGTTCACGCTGACAGTTTATGCGGCAAGTTTATGCACGTTTGTAGGATTTGAGTCAATGATCTGACCTAGTATCAGGTTTGATATAAGCTTACAGAACTTTAAAAAGCCTTCAGATATATTTGCTCACCACAAACAGAAAGAAAACGTTCCGAAGAATATTTAGTTATAAATTTGGCTGTAGAAAGAAAACTTTGAGTGATTTTCTTGCTTCAAGGAGTTCACCTTCGAAAACAGTAAACACCGCGCCGGGAAACTGGCTAAAACATAAACTTAAGCTTTACGCTTAAAGACTCAGAATTTTTAGAGACACTTTAATACTTGTCTTCGTGAAAAAAAATTGTTGTCTCTGTAAATGTTTCACGGAATTATATCTCTTTTTATGATTGTTAGTAGTCTCTCTTGCAATTTTAATCGCTTGTCCGTGCCGTTTGTTTTCATCGTTCATGACCATCGCTTGCAGGAGTACTCAAAAATGTCGCGCGTATCAAACGCTTTATAAGATTATACATCGTTATAACTGAAACCATTAAATAACAAAACAAATAATAATAAATTCGCTATTATGTTGAAGCGTAACTCTGTTAAAGTTCATTCTAAGACTCGACCACACTGACAGCTCGCACTACAGAAACGAGAACCAGCTGGCCGTATGGGTGATTTTGGAAATTTTCTGAAATTTTTGAACGGTTTGGCTCGTCCTGAATATTGACTGAGTGCAATTTGTCTTGAAAAATTGTGAAATACCGCATTCTGTCCGGGCTCTGTATGATAGATAGTACTGTTTCACCTCAAATGTGGTGTATAAAAATTGTAAAGGGTTGGTTTAAACACCCCCAGATTTGTAAAGAATTTGCAAGAATTTGTAAAGTAAACCTGTCGAACGCAAAAACATTTGGCGTGATTTGTTTTCCAAGAATTTGTTTTCGAGGCCTAATCTACTGTGATCTTGAATGTGATCGAAGATGTTTTCTATTTTTTGGGTGTACATATAAGGTTATCAATTCGATGTAAGATGTTTCACTCTAAAATAACTTAGCCTTTCCCTCAAAAGTCACATGAATGTGCCCATAAGTTAAATGATTTGTGGATTAAAAGTTTATTGTTTGATTTAAATTATAAATTTATTAAAATTGGAGCTTCGCTTTTAGCCCTGGCTAAATCTATATATTATAGCTGGAAATTTTGAAGCTGGGAATTCATTAAACCTCGCTGTAACGGCGGTCATCGGTCAACATTCGCGGGTAACGTTGCATTGTTACCCTCTGATGTCATAGGCAATGTTGTCCGCTCAGAGAGTTTGGCAGGGAACAGTTTCATTGTTAGACGTCATGTGACCTCGAAGTAACCAATGAGACCGCGCGCTGTTGAGAAGAAAATTCCAGCTATATAACAATTTGAGTCATTGTAGACGCACGGTATGCTGATCGAGAGGTAGCAGGTTCACACCCCACCTCCACCAACAACAAGGGACATTATTAAACTACATGATCATGTTGGTTGTGATTAAGACCGAGACTCTGTTTCGATGATTGGTCATTGGACGGCGTTGTTGGAACGTTGCTCACCACTGCCATCATTTCTTCACGTTTTAAAAATCTTATGTCAAAGATGCCTTTCAGCCGGCATTGTGGCCCTCATTACATAGGCTGTACGAGTTTGGGTGCGTAGCCTAGCTCGTTACTAAACGCTGTACGATTATCTTAAGCATTCTTATAAATTTGCAAATAGACAAAAAAAGTCCTAAACAACTGCAGGTTGAAAGTTCCACCGCGAAGAAGTTTGTTTTTGAATTTTTATAGCCAAGAGTATCAATGCACTGGTCCCGGCATCAAAACGTTACTTTCTAAGGATTATTCTTAATGCTGCGAGCCCACAGACGAACGGCACACTAACCTTAAGGTTTCCTGTGCTTTCTTGGGTATTGTGTGGCTACTCAGGCGTTATACAGTCCAGTCTCTATACGACAGACTGGACACCTTTAGGACCGGCACTAAGAGTCCGTCTTAAGAGAAATGGCTGTCTTATAGAAAAACAAATGAAGGGAGTAAAGAAAGCCAGGGACCAACTCTGGGTGTCCGTTTGACAGACTAGAGGTGTTTGTATTATAGTGGGGTCCGTTAAGAGAGAGTCGACTGTTATCCTCTTAACATGGGGATAGCGCTATCTAGTGGACAAATCTTTGTCAAGTGGATAACACAATTGGTTTCCCCGACACGTGGCCACTGGATATTGATTAATCCAGTGAATAACGCTATACACCATTTGGACAACCAGGGCCTGGATTTATGTTTGTCAGGATGATTTTAGGCAATTATATACAGCGGTGTCATCAAACATCATAGGTCTCTATTACGCCATTCTAATTGCGCTAAGTTCCACAAAATATGACGTGCGCAAACAATTTGTAAGTATTTTGTAATTCGGTTTAAGCTAAATAAACCATATTTACTTACTATTTTAGTATTAGTGTAAACTGGCCAATGACGACCCAGGTCACGAGAAACTTGTGACTGTAGGGCTTCCTTGTAGTCCTTTATCCTATAACTATTAATTAACACAATAAAAGCATCTCTAATGTGCCAAATCTGTATGTTAGTTCATCGTTTTAATGTTTTGCTGCCCAGGATCTGCTTGCGGCATAACACAGTCAACCCTCTCTAAGACGGACACCTTTAGGACTGACACCACGTGTCCGTCTTGGAGAAATGGTTGTCTTATAGAGAGTCAACTAAAAGGAGTAAAGAAAGGCAGGGACCAACTCTAGGTGTTTATCTTATAGAGGTGTCCGTTAAGAAAGAGTCGACTGTGCTTGCAACTAGTATCCTCTAGTTAATAATATAACAAGACTACTATAGAATAGCGCTCTCCATGCAAAGAAACTCAATGTCTACTAATTTTAATCTGGGTTTCTCTCTCCTACGTTTAAAAGTATTTCCTTGGATAATTTTCTCTTTACTTTTTAAAGCATCCGATCATCGAATTGTTGACAAAACGAATTTGACTGAATTTGCTTTTCAAGTTTCATATCTGAATACATATTTGACAGTAACCCTGGGTTATCTTAACCCTGATTGGAACAACCAGGTCCTGGGCAAAAATACTTCTTTACTTTAGTTTGTAGAATGTACAAGGAAAATTTGTTAATATAATTAAAACTTTCCGGAAACATCCAGGAAGTAGCAACTATATTTGAATAACGTCAAGTATGACTTAGTGCATAAAAATAGCCTTAATGTAGAAATTCCACAATACTTCAAAACAGATTTTTTTAAACCTTTGCAAAGCAGGGAAAGGCACCCGAACTTCAAGTAGCGCAGATCATTTCCAAAGAAAACTTGAATAAGGGCTGAAATTAGATTAAGAGCTGTCACCATTGTGACGTCACTGTCAAAATTTAGTTTATGTCTAATCCATGTGTTATAATGGATTCTCAGTAAGACTAAGCGGAAGATGGTAAGGTATAAGATGTCCAAAGATGTAAGATATGTCTACCAAAACACTGGGTTAAGCTATCTTAAGAACTCAAAAATTACTTACAAGAAAGAAGGCGTAAAAAAGCCGAAAGGTTTCTTGACATTACAAGCCATCTTCATGTACACATCTCATATGATTTTCATAGTGCCGATGAAGAAGATCCTCACTTCCCATCTCTTCTTGACAAATCCAGCAGCTGTGTTTCCCAGTTATGGCTGATTGAGGGACTACCATACCACTGTATCCAGTCTCGCTCTGGGTCAGTGAGTTGTTTGTCCTAATATCAAGTCTTTCTCTTCCTGCTTGCTTACGCTTACAACGAGAACTTTTAGAAGGACACTCCTTGCTGTGACGATTAGGAGACTTTGCTTTCGTGTGGAGTTCTTCATGTTTCCTAAGATTTCCTTTTTGACTAAAACACTTGCCACACTGTTTACATTCATATGGCTTTTCTCCAGTGTGAATTCTTTCATGAATCCTTAGGTGTTCTTTTCGCCTATAACACTTGCCACAGTGTTTACACTCATATGGCTTCTCTCCCGTGTGCACTCTTTCATGAACCCTTAGGGAACTTGACTGACTGAAACACTTGCCACAATGTTTACATTCATAAGGTCTCTCCCCAGTGTGTAATTTTTCATGACTCCTAAGACCTACTGTGGTGCTAAAACACTTAGCACACTCTTGACATTCATAAGGCTTCTCTCCAGTGTGAACTCTCTCATGGACTCTTAGGTCTTTTGCTATGCTAAAACACTTACCACAGGTTTTACATTCATGAGGCTTCTTCCCAGTGTGAATTCTTTCATGAACCATTAGGGATCCTGCTAGGCTAAAACACTTGCCACATTGTTTACATCCATAAGGCTTCTCTCCAGTGTGAACTCTTTCATGATACCTTAGGTTTCCTGTTTGGGCAAAACACTTTCCACACTTTTTACATTCATAAGGCTTCTCCCCTGTATGAACTCTTTTATGAGTCTTCAAGGTGTGCGCTTGGCTAAAACACTTGCCACATTGTGTACATTCATAAGGCTTCTCTCCAGTGTGAACTCTTTCATGTCTCCTTAAGGCTCCTGCATGGCGAAAACACTTGCCACATCGTTTGCATTCATAAGGCTTCTCCCCAGTGTGAAGTCTTGCATGAATCCTTAGGTGTCCTGTTTGGCTGAAACACTTGCCACACTGTTTACATTCATAAGGCTTCTCTCCAGTGTGAAGTCTTGCATGAATCCTTAGGTGTCCTGCTTGGCTGAAACACTTTCCACACTGTTTACATTCATAAGATTTCTCTGTAGTGTAAACTCTTTGATGACCCCTAAGTGCCCCTGCTTGTGTAAAGCCCTTCGCATGCTTCTTGCACCTTAAGGACATGGAGTGCAGTTTCCTTTCTTCAGTCAATCCTATTGACATAATAAATATTGTTTAAGGCTTAACTTTTATAATAGAAAGTGGCACTGCCACTAGTCATGCATAAGAAAAAAAACATGAATGAATACAAGTGAAATGAAATGAATGAGATCAGAGACTTTTTCTAAAGGCTTTTTACATTGCAATCTTAACACAAAATGGTATTTACAGACAGCAAGTTACATAGAAGCAGTACTCCAAACGGTTGGCACTACTATAACCAACTTACAAGTTGAAACTAACGATAACTGGCTCACAATTTGATACTATGCAATTGTGCATTGCTTGTAATATGTACATGAAAGAAAGATGAAACATTTGAGACAAAAATTATCATGATGCTTGAGCTTGTTTAAGTAGACAGTGGAGGAAGATTTGTACGATTTTGTACAGGGGACTGACAAGAACAAAGCGAAAAAAAATACACTAAGGTTTTTCAAAATAAAGTGTGCAAGAGCTCCCACTTTTTGCTGGTGCTATTCACAGGTTTAAGCTCCAGTAGATAGGTCGATTTAAGGTATTGTAGAAAATCTTGTATATTAGGAAACAAAGGTTTTCTTATTTTTACATAATTATCTAAATATAATGTCTGGCTAATAATAGACAGAAGTTTATTTGATTGTGGTTTTTTAAAGGCATCTAGTGTCAATCCAAAAGCCGTAGAAATATTTAGTGTGTAATTTCGTGGGATAATTTGGTATAAAGTAGGTCGTTGGAATTCCAGGAGGTAGTTACAGGAGCAAATTGGATCATTTGTCACTCCCATTTTTGTTAAAAAGTCATTGGTCCATAGTCATCTGTGTGGAAGTTTGAATTGAAATTCCACAATTCTTGTGCTTTTAGTGCATTTGGAGCAAGGCCTCCTGTCATTTAATGCACTGTCACCTTCTTCCTTCCTATTAAACCGAAGATTAAATGGTGTTAAGATTAGTAAAAAAAAGTGCTCTAAGCTTTGCTAAATTTGGCCAACTGGCATGATATTTTTTTTTGTTGTGAACCACCAGTGACAAGGAGGCTTACAGACTGTAATTAACAGCATGAGAATAATACTTCACATCATACAAATGCCAAAGACTTTCGGCATGGTTTCAGGATATACACATGTTTTTTCTTGCAGATACTCCTTAAAAAGTAGGTGTCATCCATGAAGCAATACGTTTAGCTTATTATTGCATTTCTTCTGTTCAGTTGCAGTCAGAAATTCAACCACTTTTTCTTTGGAAAGCCGTAAACACCACTTTTGTTCAGTTTACTTAGGAAAAGACAGCAAGACTGGATGCTGCGCTCTCCCCAACTGAAGCGCACATTGCTTGGGAACGAATATAATTGAATATGGTGAGGACAATCTCTCAGGCAAGCCAATATCCCAGCAAGCCATAAAGGGGTTTGTCTATTTTACAACCCTCAGATGAATGTTTACATTTCTTTAATGTTGGAAAAAAAGAAAAACTAGTGCAGTGGTGAGCATGCTGCAAATGACACAAAAAAGTACAGTGACTGGTTGAATTTTCACCTTCTTGAAACTGTGATTGGACCAGAGCTTGACAGGCAAAGGCCCCCAGTAGATCAAACCTCTAAAACACAATGCTTAATCTCGCACCAGATCTCTTGTTGACGCAGCTGAAGGCCAGATCTGGTTCAATCCGACTTGTACTCATGATCGCCTGTAAGGAAAGTGACACGCGAAGAAAGAGCAAGTGCTCAAAATAAATCCTCAAAATTGCAGCGATTTTTCTATGTGTTAAAACAACAAATTTGATGGTGCCTTGAAGTTTTTTCTAAAAAACCTGGTTATACATGTATACATCTTAAGTATGAACAAACTAATTTGTCGTTGTTGTTCTTTGCAACATTAAATTCAATGCAACAGCTTAAAATGGACCCCTTTTAAATTTAATCATCATAGCCCGCTAAGCCTTTAAAGCAGAGCACGTCTACTTCTACGCAAAAATGATTTTTCCTTTTCAAACCTCTTTATTGATACCAAGAGAGAGAGAGAGTAAAAAGATAAGATATAAATTGTATTACAATATATATTGAAAAAAAAAAGTACTTCTTGAGTGCAAATATTACTTTGAACAGAACTGGACATGTTGAATGTTGTCATCTGCCATGCTGTGGCTTGTGCAATTCAGTGATTTAGCACTCTTCATTATTGTTCAATAAATATTTTTTGCAGAATAAGTAATTTTCCGTGTCAGAAAAAAAAAATCAACTTGCAAAAGCCCTAAGGCTTTTTTCAGAATGTTTCTTGGTAAAATAATTTGTCCCATGGGTACTGACTTAAGCTTTGAGTGTGCATAATGAACATTAAATTTTAACTGCTGCATTCAATTTGATGTTACCAAAAAACAAACAAACAACAACAACAACAAATAAGGTTGGACATACTTGAGCTGTGCGTGGTATAACCACATTCATGACAGGCCAACGAGACATGTGGAAAAATTGGATTTTTGTCAGACAAATCATTACACATCCAGTCCCATAAGAAAACATTTTGTCATTCTAATATTCCATTGTTTTTCATTCAGACTTTGCCTGGCTGGCTTTCTACTTTTCTCAAATGTTTTTTGTCAATGATTTCATATTTTAGCTTACAAGTTCAAATACAACACAGAAAATGTATCAACACACCGTAACCTTCAGCTGTCGGTTATCATCATCTTTCATTTTTTCATTCATATGCTTTCATTTGTTACTGACACTGCCTTCTTTTATTCGGATTCAATTCAACCAGAAGATTCATATCTTTCAATGACTCTTAAAAAGGCTATAATATACATGTATTGTGCAGACTTGATCCCACTCAACTGAATTGCCTTAATCATTTGCTGTCTGAGAAAATCCTTACTACAAAATTTTTTACATGAATTTCTCAAGTTTGCTGATTCTTTTATTCTTGTTTCACACACAAAAAGAGATAATAATTTGTCTACCCAGTCACATATATCAACAAGTTTAAAATTGTTGTAAAGGTTGATTTTAGTTTTTGCAATCATGCAATCACCCGCTACATCCACACACATACATGCGCGTAGGTTAGAGGCTTCTTACAAAATTTTGAGCCGAAAATTTTACTAGTAGGAAAAGTATAAATACGTTATTTACTGCTCCAGGAGGACTCAGATGAAGGAGAATATGCTGGATAAGTTTTCTGATAACATTTTCCTTTCGGCAAACTAACAAACTATTGTGTAGGTCCTAGTAAACAGCCTTTGTCTCTCAAAATTCCCCCACTATCCAGGAGGGTACAATTTTCAGGTTGCAGGTAGGATGTAGGATGCAGGTTGTGATTTGTGAAAAGAGTTAAATGTCCTGAATGGTTTCCAGATCTTCCCAAGCCCAGGTTCGACTGTACTTACAGAAAAGACCAGTTCCTTGTCGCTATTTCTTCTGCCGTACCTACAAATATACAGTAGAAATTACACAGCCATGGTGACCCAATTTATATGTGTGACTTGTCTAAACACAAAATAATGTTTCATATCAGTTAAAAGCAAAACAAAACGAAAAAAGGTCAGTTCATGTACTGTTCAATGAAATCCACGTTGGATCCATGCAGTGGATAGCCAGTGAGAGTGGATAATTAACCAACAGAAATTTCAACCTGTCTTTTTTTCACCATTCGTTATTTCATTTTATTTTTGTTTTAAAAAGTGTAAAGAAAACAAAAATATATACATGATCTCAAATTCCAACAGTGCTTGAGAAATTCTAATTTACAGTGAAGTGGGGTACATAATGGCCTGCCTTTGAATGCAAAACTTGCCTCCCTGAGTATAAAGAGATTTGCAAAATCTAACTCACTTCTATTTGAAACCTCCCTTCTTGCTTGAAAGGTCTGGAACTAAAGGATCGATTTACAGAACTGAGATTTGAAATTTCTGATTTTGCGTGACCCTGTCACAAGAATACGGATATCACCAAAACATCATTGTGATGTCCTGTTTTAAGGGCTCAAGAAGATCTGTAAACCATTTAACTCTTAACTCTTTTTCAAGTTCTAACCTGCAACACTGATCTGCAACCTGCAACGTGCAAATTTCACCCTCTCCCCACTTTCCACTACACAAATTGGATTTGCATGTGTTGTAGTTGATCTTTTATTTCAATTAATTTTCAAGTGTTTTTGGGTATGGTAGTGTATGCTAATAAATTTAAAACAAAGGAAAAAGAAAAATTAATTGAAATAAAAAATTAACTGTGACATATGCGGGAGCCAACATGCACAGAAGGTCA
Source organism: Porites evermanni (assembly GCA_942486025.1). NCBI lineage: Eukaryota > Metazoa > Cnidaria > Anthozoa > Scleractinia > Poritidae > Porites > Porites evermanni. The sequence continues at coordinate 46,414 of CALNXI010003005.1, forward strand.
TCACCTTTTCAATATTGCATCACTATCTGTGTCACTACCCGTTCTCCCTCCATTAATTCTCCCACTCCTTCTCTAAAACAGGACACTGTTGGATAGTGATGCCTGCAGAGGAAGCTACAGAGGTGCATACTTGAACACTATCTTAGTATAGGTAATAGCATGATTTGTAGTGATATTTGGCATAAATACCACGAGTGATATTTCAAAATTGTTATACGTAATTCCATGAGCCATTAGGCGAGTGAAATTTGGGACAATATTCAAATATCACATGTGGTATTTTTATACCACTAGATGATAAATTTCTGCAATTTGATTGGCTTAGAGCAGTGGTATTTCAGCTTAATTTGAAATACCTACATGTGAAAATTACAAACCTTTTGTGGGTAGTAGTATAAGCAAATAATAGCATGATTTGCACGTGATATTTGGCATAAATATAATACCA
>CALNXI010003006.1:20022-45024 GCA_942486025.1 Porites evermanni
TGGTCTCCCTTTTTTTGTGTGAAGTTCTTTGCTATATTTTCAATTTTTTTTTTGACCGGTTTAGGGTGTAAAATTAGGAACAAAAGGGATTAAGAATTGCCAAACCACCAAAAAAAAAATGAAGGGCTTACTTTCAATAGAATGTAGGGTCTGGGATGGTGGGGGGTGGGGGGGGGGGGATTGTAGCACAAAATATTTTGATCGGTGTCAGTTCGTTTGGCCCAAAAGTCGATTCATCCAGCGGCAGTTCGTCCGAACTTAACACGATTCGTCGGATGTGTACTGTATTTGTCGTTCTTGAAGTGGTAACAGGGCGTTTCGCGCGAAGTTGTTTCGCCCGGACGTAAGTCGATTCGCCCGATGTTTATTTGTCGTTCTTTAAGCCTGAAAAAATGAAAAAGTGTGAATGACGGTGCCTGCAAATGTGGATCAACAACTTTTTTCAGTGAAAACTTCACACAAAATATATATCAAAGATCGACGTAGCGATCGTTGCGATCGCTGAGGTACATATAGACCGGCTTCAGTTTTTATGTACAGTCAGTTTCAGTATCTCGAATGTGATTAACGAGATCACTAAGTTCGTTCAGATCGCTCGAGCTTTTTTTAGCAATCGCAGCAATAGAATCCAAGCTTAACTAAAAGCATCTCTGATAAGCCGTGTTATAGATTTGTCATGAAGCGAAATGACCCTCGTCCGGGCGAAACGACCACAATTCCTTGAAGCCTGAAAAAAGCAATAAGCGTAAAAAGGCAGTTGACTGCACATGTGGCTCAAAGGCTTTTTCCATCTAAGGCTTAACACAAAGTATCTTAAACTGATTCACGTAGTCGTCAACAACTGACATCTTGTTCACTTCTGCGCCACACAACACCTGCTGACGCAGAAGTGAACAAGACTTCAGTAGAGGTCGAAAGCTTTTATCAGTTTTCAACTTCAGATATCCGGGTTTAAAGTTTAAAATTTTGCTCATAGTTTAAATTTATCGAACAGAAGAATCTAAACAAATCTAATTTTTACCTGACGCAGCCTTAGCCAAGTATCGGCCACCTGATTGGAATATCGAAAACAAGCACAAAAGCAACACATACGCACCTTTCTGGGAATGACTGTTTTTGAACCAGGTTCATAGAAGGCACCTTCAATGCCTGAATAAAGAAATTAAAGAAAAGGTTTTCTTTGCGGTTGTTGTTGTAGTGAGCCTTTTTGATGGGCGTCTGCTGAAACTAATTAGTGTCTGACCACCCCATTGGTTTTACACTTCCAGTGCGAGAGATGGTAAGAGTCGATATTACTAGGGACCTTAAGATTCGACCACAGCGACGGCAACGACTTTCAAAATAGCAATAGGTTTAATAAAAAAACAACAACCGTGCACTTGAAGCAAACCTTTTTGTACATTTCCTTGCGCGGTGCCTCTGAACGACCTGTCGTGAAAACTGACACCTGACACTGACACGTTTTTAAGGAAGAGGTAAACAAGCCACGACGAAATTTTCTTCCTCTTTTTGAACTTGTTTATGGTAGGAATTCAATTCTAGGAGAGTTCGCCAACATTTGACACAGTAAATGAGTTGGAATAATTGCGCTGAAGATTCAAAGCACGCGAATTCCCTTTTTAAGCGACGTTTTTCTCTATGGTCAATAAGCAAGGCTTTCTTGATGTATCCGATCAAATTAACAGCCACACCCTTTGCCGGGTCCAATGGAATACAACAGAGAATAATTCTGACTAGTAAACCTTCATATTTGCAGACGTAAAGACTGGATAATCACAATCTGCTGTACCAACGCAAAAAAATTCTCTTTAAAATCAGCGTAATCTGATCAGCAACAATCGACGAGAAAATTAGTTGAGCCACTTTGCCTTAAAGGGACTTTGTGATGTTTTGCCGACTTCAAAAGGGGGAAATTAGGCTTTCATCCCCCCCCCCGCCCCCCTCCCCTTTCACCCTTTAGCATTTTACCGCTACACGAGATATCTGTAAGAAACAACAAGCAACCCACCTTTGAATGAAGGGGAGAGAAGAGGGGTGCACATTGTTTTGTTCTCCAGTTATTATTGATCCTCCAAGCTAATCAGTCAAACAAACATTTTACTTCACAAGGTCGAGAGAATCTGTTTCTTGAGCAGTGAAATTAGTAACCGGCAGGTAATTATTTTATCAATTATAGTAAGACATACCATGAATGGAAAGAGAGGGGTATCGCCAGCGGTGCATTAATACTTCTTCCTTTGTATCGTGGATCAGTTTGTTGTGACCAATGTCTTCCCGGTACTCCTCCTAAGAAAGAAAATGTTTGTAAACAATATTTGTCATCACAAGTATCACAATTTGCAGGGACCCGTTTTGACTCTCCATTACTTAAATGCCTGGAACAGGTTAGGTTTGAGAAAAGTACAGAATCACGGAGTGGGTGTCTGCATGATAAAAAAAAACAAAGAGACAAATAAACAAATGTAATAGTAAGTCGAGTGATTCTACTGCTCCTTTAAGTTATCTCAAATCTTATGAGATTCTCTCTGAACATATGAGCGCCAAAGAAAACCACCCGGAAAACTTTGAAAAAGTTCAAGTTTTTTAGGCCAGCTCACTATCGTTACACTCCTGTAAAACAGCGCAACAAGAATCGTTTGGATGTTGAAAATCACATACCAACCAATCCGAGACATTTCTTTGGGAGAAATTCAAGCAAGGGTTCGCTATTCCAAGATAGTGGAGGATTTCCTTTAACATGGGCCTTCAGACGAAAGTTTTAATATCATTTTTGTTTCCCAATTATGCACAAACAGTTTCTTCTGAATGTAACTTTCAAGTATGTGTGTTGCCTGCACAGCAAGCGTTTCCGTTTGGTTTTGGAGCCAAGAAAGACCGAGGAACAGGATTTTCGGTTTTGGCCGCGCGAAAAATGAAAAGACAGAAACGCTTGCTACACAGGCTAGAACGTGTGTTGAATAAGCGATCTTAGCATACCAGCACTTGCCTGCCGTAAGCTAGCCTAAGAAAACAGCTGACACTTCCCAACGCCACAACTGGTTTTCCCGCGAAATGATGTCTGAGGAACGAGAGAAACTCCATACTGATGACTTGTCACTGCACAGATCTTGGCAGCGCTTCTGATTGGTTGTAGCCTGTTCCAGGCTAGCCTGGTTGAAGCAATTAGACTTCATTTCATAGGGAAACCAGTCCTGACATCGCGAAATGTCAGCTCTTTTCTCGGGCTAGCGGTGAGCAATTGTTGCTATGTTGACACTTTAAACGTTTCTCCTACCACAAACCAAAAACTTCAATTTTTTTTTTTGCTTTAATCGTGCTGAATGATACACTGACAGGTTTACAAACAAGTAAGACACAAAATGGTTGATAGGGAGTTTGTGAGCAAATAAACGATCCCACAAATCCTAAACTCATTACTCACTTTGTCAAAATCGATGTCTGTGTAAGTTGCTCTCTCGTCATCAGTTAAAGGAGCCACATCTCTGTTGACTTCTGGGATGATTATGTTACCTTTCAGGTCTACTAACTGATCCAGCAGGTAGATAAGGTCTGACATGGCCTCATGTCTGCACGTGTACAGAGAAATATTTTAAGAAGTATTCTAAGGGCAGCAATTTCAGCCTCAAGGATAACCTGTGAGAATTTGGCAGAATTATGCCCACAAAAGTGCTTTACATAATGTATTTCAAGGAAAGTTTTTGTTTTGGCAAAAGAGTTGCTGCAGGAAGGGATTATTTTTCCCTTGAAGCAAAGAAAAAATCTCTAGCACCATAGCTTTTCAAGACATGCTGCATCTCTGCCACCAAATAGCACTCCAACCTGCACTCTGACCCTACCAGCTAGCTTTGCACTCTAATGTATGTACAATAAAATCTATTTCAGTTTTCATAGCCAACCGGTAGGAGTGTCAGATTTGCAGCATAGAGATGCAGGGCAATCTTGGAAATGAAACGGTTTAAAATTAAGTTACCACTTACACGGTGCCACCAAAAACACCAGAATGTAGATCCTTTGATGCACAAGAAACCTCGATATTGAAATAGCAGATTCCTCTGTGGATAGAAAATACATCTCTTCTTCATTAGTGCTCAATGTAAAACTACAGTTTGACAATGACAACATGATTTTTAGATCTAATTGCATCATTTAATCTAATCTCTCTGACACCAACACCCACGCTTTTCATACTGGCCACAGTTGTTCAAGCCGTGGATAATTCTGTTATGTAATGTTCTGTCTTATATATTTCTTCTGTCCAAGCCATTTAAGTGATGCAAGACTTTCTTGCATGTGAATGTTCTTCAGATCTTATTCCATTAAACAACCGACTCTAAGCTCTCTCAACTCTGACACCAAAATTCATGCTTTTCATACTAGCCCCAATGAGTAGTCAAAAGGTGGATATGTGCTATTAATAGTTGTCTTACCGCAAACCATAGGTGATGCAAGGTTTTCTTTTGCCAAGCCAATAATTGTCAGATATACACACATAATCAACATTCTGAAAAAAGAAAATCAAATGTATCAAATTACTCCATAATTCCACATATATTATAATAATTATAAAATTCTTTTAAAGATTTTTCCAACTTCAGTAAGGCCCTGAGTTCAAATGTCGAACTTTTCATGTACCACACCTAATCCCTCCTATTAAGTACATTAAGAGATCAATGTTTAAATCGTGAATGAGGTTCGACATATCTTATTTGGGTCGACCCATGATTGACAATCAAGTAACCCATATTAGAATTTCAGCTGTGGAGGGACTTTGATTCAAACATCAAACTTCTCATGTGCCCATACAACCCTCTGCATAAATTTAAAAATTTATTTTCACTGGCAAGCAATGTACATCATTTTACATCATGAAAATGAATTGAGTCCAAGTAATTAAGTCCGAATCAGCTGTCAAACCTATACAATCTGGGTCGACCTAACTAGGTATTAAGTACAGTACATGAAAAATTTGACGTTTGAACTGGGCTTAACTAAAACAAACCTTGAAGAAGGTATCTTTCTTAGCATAGATCAGCTCATCTAAGCCCTCACTGCCTGATTCCTCCATCCCTTCAAAGACAAACTGCAAAAAACAAATTAGCCAACAAATTCGTTTTTATGTCTCAACCTGTCTAAAACAAGATAAACTTGCCACAATCGGTGACAACATAATGGGGTAAGTTTGGAAGAACAAAACAATCAATACCCCTCCCCCTCCCCTGCATTTAAAGTTCGGGGGTTTGTTGTTTTCTACAGGTAGCTCAAACAGCAGCACAGCATTGCATGGAGGGGGTGGTTAAACCTTAGAGAGGCCCTTTAGGGCAAAGTATCTCAACTAATTTTGTTGCGGATTGTATGTTGTACGAAGTGAGAGACAAAAACATGTAACTCAACTTTCATCCGTACCTTAAGATGTTGCTTCTGACCATGCAGTTATTAGAAGGAGATAGGTCAATTTTTTAAAATAATAATAATTGTTAATTAAAAAAGTATAAATATTCCTTTTTACCCTTTGCTTGCCTATCACCAGCAACGTGTGATGAAGTCACAAAATTGTAGGTCGAATTTGACTTGCAAAATTTTCTGCATAATTAATAGACCTTTTGTGTCACTTAATATGACTTCCTGGAAACAAGATACTGCATACTTTTTGACAACTAAGGCCCAGTTCAGATGCCAAACTTTTCATGAGCTGAACCTAATACATTGAATTAAGTACATGAAAAGTTTGGCATCTGAATCAGTAAGGAATGCCTTTTTCAATTTGGAACGGTTCAGGCATTCTTTTTGCCTGGCCCGGCTCGGAATTTCACCTTTAGAGCGACTTTGGAATGCCTTTGATTTAGACACCGAACTTTTCATGTACCGAACCTAATGCATAAATTATTATAATGTATTTTGTAAGTAGTTGGACCAAAATGAGCATTTTATTTTTCTCCTTTGAATTTAGTTCAGCAGGAATTAAGATTGGCATCTAAATCACTTCAGTTGGTCTAAATAATTTGGGTACGCCTTAATTCGAATTAGGTTCAGCTCATGAAAAGTTCGGCATCTGAACTGGGCCTAATTCTTCACACCTTATCAGAGGGCTTGTAATATATATATAAGTGCTTCAACTCTACTAAGGTGTTCTCCAGGTAAACAAATTACACATTTTACAGTTAATTTGACAAGTCCTTGATCTACAATCACACATCCCAATGATCCCTGGCTAACTGGCAACTAGTGTTAATTTCCGCCAATAATAATTATACCTTGAGATTGATTGGCAGCTCATTACCAGTCTCCTTGTATGCTTCAATAGCATTTAACCATGCTAACACTGGACCCTTCAAATCAAATGTTCAAACAGCATAATTTTTATTAGTATTATATTCATTAGATTATATTGGGATGCCGAGGAGGTGCGAGCAAGATGAAAATAATCTCTATCAGTTGTCTTCAGGTTTCTAAATGAAATAAAACAAGTAAACACCTCTCTGAAGCAGAAAGAGTCGAGCTCAAGGAATGACTGCCAGAGAGATAGTTTATGCACAGATCAAGAAAAAATGGGTATTTCCATTAGAGCAAGCACTAATCAACAGCAATTTTACACTTCACGTTAGAACTTTATTTTCCTTTATTTCAAACTCGATATCATTCATAACCATATCCCCCAAAAAAGAAAATAAAGCTTAAACTAAAACTAAGATGAAAAAGTGGAGGTATGTGTGGCAGAGGGGTTAACACCTTGAACTCCAGATCTGGAGGACTTGGGTTCAAGCCTGACGTCTGTTGCATTGTTNCACCTTGAACCCCCTGGGGTGGGGACTTGGGGTTCACGGCTGCTTTTGTTTGCTTGTGTTTATAGGCAAAGAAATTTTGTTTCCCTTGGTCCCCTTCCTGCGGGGGTATAAAGGGGGGGGGGGGATGAGAGGTGGGGGGGGGGGGGGGGGGGGGGGAGGTGACCTTGCGATGGTCTGGCATAAACCATCCAGGGGGAAATAGCAATTCTCCTAAGCAAGCTCATTGTTAAGGGAACTGGGATAAGCTCCGGCCGCTTGGACCTTTGGCTCGATTCCTTCTTTACCTTTGCCTAGGATGAAAATAATAACCCAAATGTATACTGGGGTATAGAGTGATACCTTGAAAAACGGGGGTCTCAGAAAATTTTGGGCGGATCTCGAAATCTCGGAGGAATGTTTGGTGGGTCTCAAAGTCTCATTTTAGGTTGATTTTTGCATCTTGGCATCACAAATTCTTTTTTTGCCTACTGGTCTCAGATTTGTTGTTTTTTCTTTCCATTTGGTCTTCAGGAGTCAACTTTTTCAGAGTTTGTGGGTACAGCTTATCGAACTGAGCTAGGAGATTAATAAAACAGTAAAAGAAGACAAAGTGGTATATTGGTGGGCTTCCGGGCTAGCTTCCATTGGCATTTTCGGTCATTTTATTTAGCTTTATTTGTACCATTATCATGAAATCTTCAGCACTTTGCGTCTCCAGCTCGGATTATTTAGAAGTAAAGTCTTGGGCTCGGAATTGATAACAACACTTAAGTTTCAGTCTTGAATTTTGAAACCAGGGTCTCCCAGTCTCGCAAAGTCTCGAATTTACCTTTCTTTTCCCCTTTAATAACCCTGGAAACTTATAGTATTAAATTTTCTTTCCTATAAATCTGTGAAGCCCATGCATGAGTTACCTTATCATCTGTAGATCCTCTGCCATATAACTTGCCATCAACTTCTGTCAACACAAAAGGTTTTGTATCCCATCCATCATCCTACAATAAATATGAAACTTCAACTTGTGTTATTCCATTGTTACATTAAGAGGATATTAAGGCATGGCGGGCATGATTTTTTCCCAGTATTGCAAAATTCATTAAAACCAAATTACATTGAGCTACATGTACATGCTGTCAAAAGATCAAAATATTAATTTCCAACTGAATTACTTTGACAAAAGCTTGACCACTGTTGAGTTTCACATGTGAATTCACCAGGGGCACCCAACAAGAAAATAGTTCAAAACCACTTAAACATAGCATTGTTGAAAGTATTTTAGTATTTAAACAGCAGATATAGGCATATTTTTATCCTCTAAGAATTTTTCATCTGTTGGAATTCCTAGCTGAAGGACTAGTGATCTGAAAATTATAGGGATCAAAACTTACCTTTTTGAAACTTTCAGCGAGAAAAAAGGTTCCCAAAAATTCTAGGTGACCTTTTTAGGGTAAAAATCCGTTAAAAATGGGCAATTATACCATTTTTTAGATGTTCGAAAATCCTAGGAGAGGCGGGCAAGCAAGAAATTTTACAACAAATGTTCCGAAAATTCTAGATCTCAAATCGTCTTCCAAACAGATATTTTCTGAAGATTGACATTGGGTGCCCCTGAATTCACTGCTTAATACGCATGCAGAAATGCAGAGATGAATCTGAAATCTACAACTACCAAATATGGATTCAAATTTAGAATAATACATTCATTAACGAGATCTTGGGAGCTATGCTTGACCTGGGTTGGCTGTAAAATTATTCAAATGGGTTGGCCAATGCTGTTGCCTTGTTTAACATGGATTGAGTTATAATGTCATGGGTATTTTTAATTCTACAGCTGAGGGTGTAAGCTGCAACTACCATGACTGTTAGCTAGGTAGACAGTATCTTAGAGCACATTCACAATATATTATTGAAAGACAGTTATCTAGGTTCCAGTTATGATAGTGGTTGCTTTCCCCGCCTTAAACAGAATCCATACTAAGAATCACTTCCCTCTTAATTTTAATTAAAATATCTTACCAGTTTTGCTGGTTGAACATCAAGATGTCCATAAATACACAACTAGAAGAAGTAAATTAATGGGATTGATTAGCATATTTTTTATAACTGTTAATATAAGCTAGCTATTTTTGACACAATAACATAACATGAAAAAGTTTTCCTAACAGTTTCCAAGTTTACTGTCTTCATTTATGGACAACCAGAAATACTTTCATAAATACTAGTGGTGTAACGATTAATCGAATTCTTGATTAATCGTGATTATGACAGTTCGATTTGATTCACAATTCTTTGCTTCCACGTTTCGATTTTGCTTCGATTTTTGCATACCTTTTCCAGGGTGCCCTCAGCTAGTGAGTCATTATATTGTAAAATCAGAATCCAGAACTCTTTAAAATGTGTGTTTTTGATTGACGAGCAAAGACGATAGCAGTTCATGTGCCATTTTGTGTTGCCTGGTAAAAATGCTGTCCTTCAACCACCCCTTGAGAATTTCCAAATATGGCAAACCATCTTTGCCAGGTTCTCAAACATGGCGACGAACCAAGTGACTGTGAATGCGCCTGTCCCTGCTACTGTTCTCAAATTGAGGGTTTAGGGTTGCATGTTGTTAACATTACACGTTATGTTATAAGAATTAAGAAAAATTTACATAATCAAAATCGAAATGACCGAAATCGAAAGACAATAATCTTAATCGAATTGAATCGCAAGGAATATGAATCGTTACACCCCTAATAAATACTTTCATTGCACTCATAATTGATAATTTTTAGTATTTTTTTTTTTCATTTTTTAAAAATAATACATGATATGTTTGGGATTGTCCTTGAATAATTATGTCAAGGGTACTTTCCATCCTCATCAGGTTAATCAAGCCAGTAGCTATAGTAATAATGATATCATGATTTTGAATCTCACTGTTTCAACATAGCCCTTTAGGCTTGTTGGTAGGTCTAAATTATTTCAGGCTTTAATTGTTTTTTCATCTTTCCCGGGTACATGCCAATGAAATGACCAGCCAGGGCCACCCAGTGACCGAATGTTTCCAAATACTTCAGAAGCGTCTCAAATGGTTTTGTGCTTTAGAGGTCTGCTTGGTTAATTTGGAATTGCTGTAAAAACTATTTATCTGTTCGGATGTCTTAGGGGAACTTTGGCCATTTCCAAAGTTCTAGGTGGCTTTTTCATCTCATTCAAAACTGTTAGCCATCCTGATAGGTACGATTGAAAGTTCAAGGAAATGGAGTAGGTGTACTATGATAAGAAACTTCTAGGGGTGCTTTGTCTTTATACCAAAACTTTCAGGAGATGCTTTTTTTAGCAACATTCCCAATATCTCAGTGGTAATAAAATGTGAAGAACACAACTTTCAAAAATCGTAGGTAACAAATTAGAAAAACTCTGAATATCTTAGGCGACTGAAACCGCTATCCGGAAGTTTTTAGCCTTTCTCAAACTTTAGAAATTTCTAGGCAATATTTGCTCCCTCAAATAGTTATTTTACAGAAAAAAGTCATTGGGTGCCCCTGACCAGCTCCCAGCTGGCTTGCTAGCTCAGTTAGTTAGAGCACGGCACCAGTATCAAAGGTCAAGGTTCAAATCTCAGCAAGCCTAAATTCTTTCAGGTTTTCTTTTCGCAACTGCATTTTGTGTCTTTAACTGCAATAAACTTACAGTTTTCTTGGCAGGATCACTTCCAAGCGTCCCCAACAGAACAGGAGGGAGTTGAAGGTTGTCAGTGCCTTTTTGAGGTCCAAGTTCAGCTAACTCAGCCTCTCCTCCCAGACGTATTACTTCCTGTTAACAAGACAGTATAAATATTGCTGCAAGTTAAACTTTGATGACTCTAATAATCATTTCTTCAGTTCACTGATGAGACAGCATATCAAAATGTGCCATTTCACACCACATTTAACATTGATTCCAGATTACCTCCCCCCCTGTCAACCAATTAATATAATTAACACATTTTGGAAAAACTCAAAAAAAATATTACCATCAAAATGGATCGGAGTCAACTGGAAGCTAACACCAACAAGTTCATGAAATGAAAGCAATCAGCATGATTATGCCAAGAAAATTTTTATAGTTCCAAAACTCTAAGGATTCCAGCTGGTCCATAATAAACAAAAACACATAGCAGCTGCTCTAAATTTCCCTTACAAGACTGAATTTATTTCCAGGTACTGAAGTCAAACACACAGAGAACACCTTTAATTTCAGGTTCCGTAAAGAAAGGAAAATATCATTACCATAACCTTTGCATGTATATATGCTCACATGTTTGGTACGATCTCTCCATCTGAACATGCAGTGTATGATGATGTTTTGGATGGAAGGGAAATGTACTTAAAACAAATTTTTATGCACGTACATAAACATTTTTTTTAGTTCATCAGATTATGGGTTTTTCCATGGAGGTGATGATTGATTACATTAATTAAACCCAGCCATGAATAATAAAGTATAAAATGCAAACACCCTACATCTTTCACATGATTGACCATCTTGACAATTTCATTCCTGTACTTTTCTTCAGTCCAAGCTGAAACACTTTGGATAGCAACAGCATCACTGAGCCTTTTCACATAAAGGTCCTATAAGAATAAGAGGGAAAAAAAACTGATGGAGAGTCATGTTCTTCACAATGCATGACTCCAGGAAATTTACAGTGTGATTTTTGTAACCAAGCTGATTTCTACGAGCTGTTGATTAGCTTAAACAATTTCTTGGAATATCATTTCTATAGGTGGTTTTCACTTGACGTCATCGCGGCCATGTTGGTGGACAGAACAATAGAGAAAAAGTCTTTTGGGAATTTGACTCTATTATTATGCAAAATACGAGCCATAATTTGCTATAGTTTTGTGCACCAACATGGCCGTCTCATCATGTGACTGAAAACCATCTATAGTTTCCAGCTGTAACCTGGTCAAATTGGTCAATTTTCTCTGCAGTATAGTCCTATACAGTAGGTGTGCATTATGATTCTCTTGGTGGAAGGTTGTGTACAAACATCATTGCTCTGATGGCTTATGTGTAATTGAGTTGTACATATTTTACATTTTTGTTAAATCTATGATCCATGTTATATCTGCCAACTCTCATGTATTATACATAGGCCTCATGCCTGTGGACTCAAGACAACAATCTCATGCATAAAGGGCAAATTCTCTCACCTGACTCACAAATCAGGATGAATTGCTTTTTAAAAAAGGACTTACCGCGTGGCACAAAATTTTGCAGGAGTTTATTTTAGCGGATTGGCGATTTTTTTGTGTTTTGCGCGAACTAATTTTTTCGATTAGGACAGATTGGTTTTTCTTGCTAGGAATTTATTTGCAATAAATTTTTCAGAAAGTACCCAGCATCCAGCATCGATTATATTTTCATTTTTATTGAGTACGTGCAATAGAAATACACATTTTGAAACAATAAACCAGTATTACGTTGTTTTTGACAAGTTGTGATTGAACAGACACAATTTCTTAGTATTATATTTTTGTGTAGCCAATTTAAGTTCGAGAATATTTACTCTGGAGGAAATTTTTGCAGGAAAAATGTTTGCGGTAATTTTTATTTGCGGGAACATATTATTGCAGATCACTGGAAAAACAGCAAAAACTAGAACTCGCAAAAATTTCGTGCCACATGGTATTTAATGATAAAAATTCATTCAGTTTCTTAGGAAATATTACAAAAAAGGCTCTTAATGTTGACTTTGTGACTGAAATGTATCACAATGTACACTAATTTTTTAATTATAGCTTCAGAAGTGCTCAAAAATCGACAGAAGATCTTCATGATCAGACACTTTCAGCAACATTTCAGGTTTGGAACACTTTGGAAGTAGGAAATCTTCAGAAGTCACTGGGACATTTTTGGCAATCCCAGTCATAAGAACACAAAAATCCCATGCATTTGACTCAGAAAAAGTTGGCAGGTATACCATTTTGCCATTCCTGGCTACATTCTCATGCAAGTTTACCCCAATGTACGCTAGATTAGCATCTCCTGTATCCTTTTGCAATACAGCTTTATAAAATAATTAGTACAACACCATAACAGATCGAACGGTGTCAAAGTGCCCCACCTTAATGCAAAAATTTCCCAAACAGGGTTTGAGTGTGAGGGTGCAGGATTTTTTTTAATTTTGCTGGGCTGAGTCTTTTTGTGGGGCAATCAAACACTTTTGGGGGGTTGGGTTTATGAAAGGACAGCGTCTTATTCACTGAAAAATCTCCACAACTAGAACAACCGTACTAAGGGAATGCAATGTGGAAAAAAAGGGTAGCTTATTTTAACATTCTTTAATATTTAGAGTTCTCCTTATTAGCATAAATTATTTCATCATCACTTTACTGTAAGCTTAATTTTAATTTCAAAAGGCTTACGAAGATAAAATATTATTCAAAAGACCCGCGGTGGTTGTGTTGTAGATTAGACTGTTCGAACATAAAACGATATGAACATTAATTTATTACACCTTTCATTCAAGTCTCATTGAGCTTTCACTGTACCTGGTGCTGATCCACATACCTGCAAAGGAGGAAATAGACCAATTTACAACCAAGAGACAGTGGTACGGAACTTAATAGAGTCACAAATATCTTTCTATTCAAACAGTAATACGCCCAAACAGAAAAAGGATCTAAAACTTACTTGAAAATTGAATCTAACTTCGGAGAAAGAGACGCCATTCCGCGCGAGTGAAGTGAACCGGAAAGCAAGTGTGAGTAGCCCGTGATGGAAGTGTTGCTTTACTCTGGGGGTGGTGGCAAACACCGATACTGTGGCAAGTCGTAGAAATTTTCCTCTAATGTATCTTGCTCGAGAAGAATGAATAAAACACAATAAAAGTTTACCCGTAAAAAAATTAATAATAAATTACTACTTACTATAAAAAACATTCTTACTACCAGTGAGTTTAAATGCATTTATTTTAAATTGCAACGTCACCACCCTCCTTAGCTTCCAGGCTTACGACCTCTCACCCGACCCTCCAGCTAATCGGCAGCTTATCTACTTCCGCCAACTTCCGCCCTCACTTCCGCTCTACCTCTGCCTCTTTTTCGTGAGGCAAAGCTCCAACCCAGCTCTCCCTCAGTCAAGTTCGTAAACGTCGCAAAAGGCCGCCATCTTGAACGCATGGTGAGATGATCGAGCAGTAAAGCAAGATTCCTTCAGCATCCCTGCACTGAATTACCAACTTTCCTGGGCTCCAAAGAAGACTTCGAAGTAACCAGCATTTTGATTTTGTCTTTTTTTAGTGTGAAAGGTTCTTTTGGTTGGGATCACTGTCTGCCATTGTGCTCTGTTGTGTTTTGTGTGCAAGTGGTCAATGGGTAATGCTCCATGTATATATGTTTTTGCTTTGGTAATGAATGAGTGGTGCTTTATGTTCTAAAAGGGTGTCCTTGCTGTAATCTTTAGTATTTGTGTGTCGTGGGCCTGCTTGAATATCACATGTTCGTCTTAAGTTAATGCTTGTGTGGGAATGTTGTATTCTGAATCGGGATGTTTGTGGCGTCGTTATTAATTTTTGGTTCGACATACACTAGTACATGGAAGTCTTTCTGGTGAAGTGGCTGCGCGATTTCTTGTTTTATTGTGTTCCTCCTTAGGGTTGATGATTTGATGTTCTTATTTTATTAATCTGCTGTGCACACGTTATGCTCGCAACTTGTGGTTTCCTTCAAACTTTATTTTGTCAAGCTCAGCACAAATAAGCTTATGCTAAAAGTAAATTTGGTTTTTGATTCCATTACGAAAAATCAAACATGTGTTGTTTGGGCTTTGTGGGAAATGTCATCTACGCTCTCCCACCACTACTACTAGTGTATCTAAGTTTTAAAATTTCATTTCCTATAAGTTTATATCAGGTAACAAGTTGAGGATCATTGGCTTACCACAGCAAAAAAGTTAAAAATATAAATTGTATTACGTATGGTTATACAGTAGGCCAGGTTGTCTGGGAATTCTTCTGGGGACACATGGATATCATTATATTATTTTAATAGGTTATCTGGTTTGTTTATGTCCAGTGAATACTTAAACTATTGATAATAGTTGTTTTGTATGCTGTAATCTGTCTTGTGTGCTAGTTAGCTTGGATGTTGGTTTTGCTGTTAACTAATCACCCTCTCAGTAAGAGCAAAGGAAAAGGTTTTTTATCCTTGCAGTATTAATGTTTTAAACTTTTATTTTGCTTTCTTGAAGTATTAATATTGTCTTGTAAAGGGAAATCTGATAAAATTTAACCTCTCTAATCAAACCCCCGTGTAAAATCACCTTTGTTTACTTCAAGAAGAGGCTTTTTTCTGTCATAGCTGCAACCCCATTTTATTGTGAGGGAGTTTTGTAGATGTTTAACCTGTCCATCTAATTAGTAATGAAGGTGAAAATAGTTGGATATCCACTGAGCGCTGAAGGGGCAAAGTAGATCATATCCACTGCCCTTTATGATGTGAAGAATTTATTTTTAGTGCTTACTAAACCAGGAAACAGCTTGAATAGAGAGAAAACTGCATGCAGAAAATTTAGAAGAATATTGGGAAATGATTGGCGAATATTACAGTTAGTTGCTGTCTTGGCTTTTAGCTGTCAATTAAAAATCTCTTGAAGACGCTATGCACTGGTTTAGTATGCTCATATTATTAATATTTTGTATTTTTGATTTATAAGACTGCTTGAAATTTATCAACTTTTTGTTGGACATTTGGTAATGGGTTTCTTATTCAACTTCTTATGCACCCCTTATTAACTTGAGTTTAATTAACTCAATCTGCTCACCATATTGTCAAGCAAACCTGTTATTTAATTTTTTTTTACTCATTTGTATAGTTACTACTTATTATTGGCTAACTCAGACCCAACCAACTCGAAACTTGTTGATATAAATTATTTCAACCCTCACTCCAAATCTTCTTTTATTTTTTTGAACAAAAATAAGCTTTGGCACATGTACATGTAAGTGCTAAGGTTTGGCCGAAATAAGTGTTAAGACCTAGACCATAGAAACATAAGCAGAAGCAGATAAACTAATTTTCTAAAATTAATATTAAATAAATAAGGATACACCAAAATACACAGTGAAAACTCAAACTGCAAAGCTTTGGTGAAGGCAGTAATAAGAAAAGGTGGTAATTGCATTTTGATTCAGAAGTTGACATATATCTACACATTTTGATACAGTTGACACTACAGAAGAACTCAGTAATGTGCAAGAATAATGTCATCGAAAGTTCTTTGAAGTGTACAAAAATAGCCAGAAACCCTAGGACAATCTCAAGCACTTGCCAACTTGAAAAAAGTCTTTCATTTTTGCATTGATATCAATTACAATTTGTGCAGACCTCTCTGAAGTTGTTTTGAAGTGTACCAAAATGGCCATAGATCGTGATTTAAAATACTCTACGTGTTTTTGTCATATTTTACTCTGGGACAATCCTGGACATTTGCTAACTGGGAAAATCTTTCATTTTTTATAAGATATTATTAACTAATAACATTACAGTTCTGAATCTGAAATATTGAATGCCTGTTAATCTTTTTTCACTTTCATCTGTTGACTGTTTTGTTTTAATGTGGTTGTGCAAAAAATTTTTTTCCCCTGCAACACACACCCAAAGGAATACTGGTACACAATGTTATATGTAGTTCCAATGCTACAAGGAATGTACTAGAAAACTTATGTTTTTTGCATGAAAGATTTTTGGGAAGCGAGATCAGGGAGTCCATCTTTTATTGTGTATGTGTATGTGGTGAAGTTATTTTGAAATTCTTGCATCGTGCATGCGAAGGTGTGTATTCATTGGATGATGAGGCCTTGTAAAACAACAACAAAAAAATTCTTTTTAAATGAACTTTATAATGGACTTGCTTCCACCTTGCTTGGGCTGTGGACTCCGAGCAAACTAGTTCTTGGAATCAGAGCCGCTTCGATGAAGGATTATTTGAAGGATTGAGTTGCGATCAGCATATGTTTTGTTAGCCAGGGTGTCAAGAGAAGCTATCTGGATTTGCCGAATATCTACAAAGGAAATTTCAAGATCAGCAGTGTGCTGTAATTTAGTGATTACATTCTGTGTTGAAGATAATTTAAAGAACTCCCTGTGATGAAAGCAGAATATTAATTTCATGTGCCATCTGGATGTTCAGTGAAATAGCGGAGTATTAAATTGTGCAGGCATTCTGTGTGCTTCTTGGAGGCTGTTCATTCATGCTTTCTCCTAGCTACAGTTGATTGAATTCTTCATTGTGACTAACTTGTGTTATTCCATCTGGATTCTTCAGTCTTTGCAGGAGAGGAGCAGAGAGAAACAGGTAAGACCATGAGTTGTCCAAGCAGATTTACCTTTATTATTATTATTATTGTTATTGTTGTTATTATTATTATTATTATTATTATTATTTTTATTTTTATTTAATATCAGAGACGGATAATAGGACAATTGCACGATGACGATATTTGACTAGAACTACCAGAATTCATTTCGGTTTTGCTTTGTTATTTAAAATTGTCAATGCCGCTGAGGATTAAAGAACAATAGCCTTAAATTGCACAAGAAAACAACGAACTCAAGGATTCTGGTAGTTGTAGTAAAATGACGTCATTATTGTCCTATTCTCTTTTGTAATGACTTAATTTAAAACACTGGACTGCCTGCAAGAGTTATTGATCGCACATGAGCCACGAGGAATGTAATTGACACAGTGATTGTATTTTTATGATTTATTTAATTCTTAATGTTGTATAGTGCTTAATTTGTTTCTTACGTGTACTTTAAAATAATATTAATTTTCTGTAAATTTTGTTCATATTTTGAAAGTTGAATGGAATTTTTATTACTATTATTATTATTTATTATTGTTGTTGTTATTATTATTATTATTATTATTATTATAATCATCATTATCATCATTTGCCTTTTTTAGTTTTCTAGTAACTTATGGCAAGGCTCGAAAAAACTTGAATCCCGCCTCGTCCTTTGGCCATGCTGCTCTTGCATTTTGATTGCCCAGGGCCACTTGTTGCTCATCCTAGTTATAATAACAGGGACCTTATGAAACTACGATGGAGACGGCAACAGCAGCATCAAAAAGCAACTGGTTTAGTTAGCAAAAAAACAACTTTGCACGTGCATCACGCTTTTTTGTACATTTCTTTGCCGTCCCTTCGTGATTACAATGTGAAATGACCAAATTTCAAGTTTTTTTGAGGATGCGAATGGCAAGGCAATAAATTCTACCATGTCTGTCTGAACATGGGGGTTGTCCCCTCTGTTCAGCTCCAACATAAACAATTACCTTCTTTTAAGTAACTGGGCGACTTGGGATAATTGCGAAATAGTTTGAAAGGATGCCGATATTTTTCAACATCGTTTTCATGGACATTGCCATTGTCAGATCGTAAGGTCCCTGATGATTTTGTTAGAGGATGACTTGCCTGGACTCTTGCCCACTGGGCAAGTACAGCTTGTAACCTCTACCCAGCAAGAAAATCCACTTGTCTTGGAATACTGGACCAGACTTTTTTCGAACCCTGTATGCACCCTAAAACACACTATTGCTCACGTTTGAATTGTTGTTCAGGTCACCTGACCATTCAATTCACCCTGTGTGGCCACCGGAGGTCGTTATAGTCTCTGAGAAAACACCCCCATTGCATTGGAAAGTTTTAACTTTGAGGACCCTTAACAGTACATTTCAGTATATTTTGAGTTACCAAGGAACTAATTTTAGCCATGAGGATTGATGGCCCTTTCAGGTTGTGCCAAACCTATGTCTGATCATCTGGGACAGGTAGAAATTTAGTTCAGACATGTAAAACCTTTGACTTCTCCAAGCAAATTTTTAATTAGAGAAAATGCGAAAACAGTTGAAAATTGGCTTCAAATTACCAAAGAATTACTTCTGTTGAGATGTCACTCATTCCAAGGCTCAAAATTCAAGTTGATAATGGTGTAAATTACAGTCTTCATTGTTAGTTTTTCTTTCAAAGCAACAACAAAAGAAAAAGAAATCTTGGATGCTACCAACGAATTAAGTAAACCAAGAGAAGATCATTAAATTCCCAAGTTTTGAGCAAAACTTTTTGGACAAGAACTCTTGGGTTTCTGACAACCAAATTTAATATAGTGTTTGTCCAAAGGACAAGTGAATAAGGAAATGTTTCTCTTACTCTGACCTCATTCACCCAGATTTTCTTTATTGTACTTTCTGACTTTCAGCCTGCCCCAAGATTGTGTCTAGTGATGGCATCACAGGGAGAAGACTGCTATTTCTTTTACTACTCAACCTGTGCCAGGGCAAGTAACTCTTAATCCTTTAATCACCAATATCCACGTACAAATTCTCCAAACTGATCTCTATACATTTCTTAAAGAATAAGTTGAGAGAATTTGATGAAAGATCAAAGCATTTTCTCTTAGATGATCAATTTAAATTAATTCTCATAACCAAATCTCTTGACAATCAATGGATATGGTTGGGAGAAAATTGATGTTGACACCATTGGGACTTAAAGGGTTAATCCTTTAATCACCAATATCCACGTACAAATTCTGCCGACTGATCTAACTACATGACCTTAAAGAGTTAGTTGAGAGAATCGATAAAAGATCAAATCATTCTACTAATTGTTGTAACCTTTTCTTTTTATGTTTTATGGATATTGTTAGGAGAAGGTTGATGTTGTTCACTCCTGAGACTTAATCTAAGGGGTTAATAAAATCCTGACTTGTAGAGACCAGTGTAGTGATGCTGTTATGGCCAGTAGATGTGCAATATAGCCTTTTTCAAAAAATACCGTAATACTCTGTGTTCTCTCTTCCCAAATTTTGCATAAGCGTAAGCATAATTTGTAGTTTTCAATTTCTTTTGGGACTTACAGTTGCCCCAAGAGAAATTGAAAACAATGCTCATGCAAATTTTGGAGGGTCAACAAAGAGTATTGAGGAATATTTGAAAAAAGGCCTATTTAGTTTTTTAACCTTTACACTTTTTTTCTTTTTTGTAGGGTGATGAATGCCCTTACAGACATGAACCAGCTGCATTAGGAAGCGAGACTACTTGCCGACAATGGGAGCAAAATCGATCATGCACCCGAGAAGTGTGCAATTTTAGGCATTCGCTCATAATGGTAATTGTTTAAGTAGAAATATCAAGCCAGAAGTTTTTAATAAGGTGTACTTGAAGATAAAATTGCTGTAATTTGCTTATTCTTTATTTATAGAAAAACAGATCTGATACTCCTTGTTACTATGAATCTCAACCAAGTGGATGTCTGAAACCTTTCTGTTCATTCCTACACAAAAAGCCTAGACCTAATGGTCAACCTCCATCAGTGAATACCAATGGTCCTCCCCCCATGGTACATCAGGTCCAACCAGTTCAACCTGTTTTATCACGGCCTGTGGCACCAGTTTCTCTTCCTGGTGCTGCTGGCACACCAGTACCTCACCCTGTTGCACCCATACCACACCTTCCTGCTTCATCAGTACCCAGGATGGCATCTTCTGGAAGTCAGGATGCAATGAAGATTCCTACTATATCATCTCCACCCAGACCAAGGCTACCTATACAGCAGAATATTGGCATGCGGAGACCACAAGTACCTATGCAATATCCTCCAGTTAGTAGTAGGCCAATGCTTGTACCACAGCCACCTCAGATGGTCAGGGCACCCCAGTTCCCTGGGCCTCCACGTCCAGCAGGCATTGTGCAACCTATTTCGGCCAGCAGGGGATTCCCTCCCTCAAGGCCAGGCGGTCCAGTTAGTTATCCAAGAGGTATGTTTCACTTTTTGCTCTCAGAACTGGGCAACATGAAACAGCACAAAATATCAAATTTCTTCTTGCAAAGTAGTCAGCAGTTTGTGTGTGTGTTTGCACAATGTCAAAGTCAAAAGGAAACTGCTACTTAGGCTCGATACCAACCGCTGTTCAGGATATGAGCCCGCACTCCTCCCCCGAGCAGATGGTTGGATGTATGACTTTGCTATTGTCAATTACCACCAATGAGATTGTTGCCTGCTCAAATCGAGAAGGCAGCATAAATTTATTTTCCTGGGCGGAGTTGTTCAAAGCTGGGTTAAGATAACCCAGGGTTAGTGCAAGATTTGAATTCAGATTTGAAAGCTTAAAAAGCATTTCAGTTTCAATTCTTTTTGTCTACAAGTTGATGATTGGAAGCTCTAAAAAAGCAGAGAAGATTGTCCGAGAAAATGCTTTTGAACCCAAGAAAAAGAAACCCGGGGTAAATATAACCCCGGGTTAAGTGCTAATTGGCTTTCTAACAACTGGGCCCTGGAGTAGATTTTAAATGGCGGATGCAAAGGTGTTGTATAATGTGGCGTGCGATAGTGTTCTAGAGCATTTTAAGCTTAAAAACCTAAATTATTTACAAAGAAAAGTATTAGCTTAGAGAAGCTGTTTAGTGGTAGGTAATTTTTTGACATTCAACCAACCAGAACTATGGTAGTTGACCTGAAAGAGACAACTGTGAAGTCCATCGGTAATGCAAAGTCAATGCAAGTACAATCAGCACATGTTTCTGCTGATCTTTATAGCAAATACCAAAGCGACAATGAGGCATAGCACAACGTTTGTTCAGTATTTACTGACATTTCCCATTTCCAATGTTTCGTAACAATGCAGACATTAAATTTTGAATTTAAGTCACAGACACAATAGGTCACTCACGCGTCCAGCCGTCTCTTCTCAGGGAGGACCGAGAGAGTAGCAGAAATCGAGCCCAACTACTATAGTTGCAGACACATGTAAAATGTGTAGTTTGTTACGTTACACCGTGAAAGAATGCACCCCCTAATCTAGGTTTATGTGCTCAGGGAGAGGCTAACCTTGAGGAAGTCATTCCTTGGGCCCTTGGCAGAAATCAGAACTGGCTGGCTGGCTGGAACGGTCTTTTTGACAATAAAAATGGGCAGAGTAGAGGTTATGTGTTGCACTGTACGACAAATAATGATAATCAGATGGCAGTTGCAAGGGCAATGAATTGCATTCTCATCTCAAAAAGGTTTTTATGAACTGTTTAGGCAGAAATCACGCCTTTTAACAAAATTTAATTTTCCCCTTTAGAAATCATAACACCGCAGCGGTCATATCACCTTCCACCAATGTATGCAGGAAGACCAGAAGGTAAATGTGATAAACACAAAACAGTAATGCTAAAGGTTGGAGCAGTAGAACTTTCCAGGACCTTGAAAAAAAAAATGAATTCCAGCTTGTCCTTTGGGCAAGCAGTCCTCACATTTTTCTTGCCTTGGGCCACTTCTTGCTCCTCTTCGTGAGTGATTTTGTTAGAGGATGTCTTGCCTGGACCCTTAAGGCAAGTAAGTTTTTCAAGTTACATGTGCTTACCCAGCAGGAAAATCTTCAAGTACTTGCCCTGGACTACCGCATAGGACTTTTTTCAAG
Organism: Porites evermanni; assembly: GCA_942486025.1. Lineage (NCBI taxonomy): Eukaryota > Metazoa > Cnidaria > Anthozoa > Scleractinia > Poritidae > Porites > Porites evermanni. The sequence goes on from CALNXI010003006.1 coordinate 42,224, forward strand.
CATTGGTTTGATCAAAGGCACCAACTTGAAGTTGATTAACCTGACAAAATATGAAATTGTGCACCCTCATTTCAATCTTGATTATTCCTTTGGATCAAAATCAATGCTTTTTACTCATCTCCTTCAGGTTTAGCAATGCCTTTCATGCCAGGACCAATAAAGGAGAAATTTCAAGCAGACGATTTTGACAGTCTGAGTGAAGGTATTGCACTGCATGATGAGGCCTATTAAGGCTGAAACCAGAAAGAACATTTGACAACATTGAAGAAAATTTGATTTCTTGATGGATTATCACAATAAATTATTATTGTGATAAACCATCAAAAGTTAAACTGTTTCACAATTACAGGCAGAATAACCAGAGTAGCAGGCAGCAAAGGCCTAAACTTTGTGGTTGTTGTTTTGTTTTGTGTTAAGTTGGCAGCAAATAATCATTCTGTTGGAAGGGGCAAAATGGCTGGCTGTGGGCTCATTTTGATGTAGCTGAAATATGTGGTCCTTTCTCTAGGTTCAGATTCTTTCTCAAGTAGTGAAGATGAAGAGGAACGGAAGAGATCCCGACAAGTACCTCGCCGCAAGGTTCATAGCAGCTCACATAGGGAAGTGTATACAAATAACAGGAGAGAGGTACATGGCAGACGAAAACAGCAGTCCAACAAACCAAGTCGTGGCAGTAAGTTACTACAAGAGGAATGCATTGCTTTGTATAGTAGCAGCTTCAGGCTTGTTCATGAATAACTTCAAGAGTAACTTTTCTTTTGTTTTGCTCCTAGGAGATAGAAGTGATGACAGAAAAAGACCTGATGTCACAAGAGATAGAAGCAAGAGTGCTGCAGGTAATTGTTTTGCAAGTACAAATGAGCAAGGAAAATTTGCCTGCATTGGAAAGGTTTTCAGATAGGAAAATAATGGTGTGTTTTTATCATGTGAGCTAAAGGAATGTGATTGTATGTACAATGAAAATGAAGTATTCGTATATTAATGGTGAGTTTACGCAACAAGACGGCAGAAAGAAAAGGACGGCAAAATGCTTGTGTGTGAGATACGTGACAGGCCTATTAGTTGTGTGTTTTGCGGTGATCTTCACTTAAGTTAATGTTTTCTGGTCTTTCACAAAAAGACCGGTTTAAAGGAGGGTGAAGTTCAGCGGAAAAGTTTCTGAAACAAAATTGTTGTCACGCTTGTCACACAAAGTTTGCTGTCTTCTTTTCTTTCCCGTCCTGTTGCGTAAACTCACTAATACTAGCACTGCCTCCTGCATGTAAGGTGTTTGTTGTCGACAAAAGTAATAATCATTTGAGAGTGAAATGACATGGGCTTTATAGTGACTGTAAATTCAGACTTGTTTAATATTGATTATATTAGGAGGTCACTCATTAGAATACAACTAAATTTCACAGCTAGTTACTGTAACATATCCTTGGTCACACAAAGTTTCGTTTCTGCTACCTAGATCATGACACCTTGAAGCAGTAATTGACTCTTAATAAGTAGTTGAGGTTGCATGAGAGTGTGTGAGATCATGTCAGTTTAGACCATAATGGGGTGAATACATCTAAAGGATCAACCAGCATGAGAAAACTACTGGTTTTGAGTGTTAAGGAGAAAAAGAGAAAAGCTTGAACACTCTTCAGTTCTACGGAATGAATGTCATTCTCATATACACTGGGTTTGTACAGTCTTGTATTCTTGAAAAAGTCTTGAAATTTGCAAAGCAATTTTCCAGATTTGGAAAAAGTTTGGAAAATGATAAAAAGTCTTTTTTTCCAGAGTTACAAGTGCTTAATAAGTGATTTTGTTTTTCCCGTAGTCAAATCTCACCCAATCTCACCCGTAGCCAAAACATTTCATCACAAAATGAGAAGTTTCATAACTCTCTTGGTCACCGTATGTTTACAATGCATCATGGAAAAGCTTGGTTCCTGTGTTTTTTAAGGTCTCTATTGATCACCTATTGTAACCTTGAGTCTGGAAAAAAAATATTGTTTTGGAAAAAGCCTTGAATTTTGGATCCAAAAATCTGTACAAGCCCTGTTTTACAGTACTCTGTATTACGTTGTATTCGTTTGCACAGAAGCTGAACGTGACAGGTCTAGGACAAAAAGAAAACCATCAAAGAAGTCACCACCAAAACGAGAAAATGAAGTGCGTGAGAGGCAAGAGACCAAGCAGGAAAGAAAGCCCAGTTCATCTAAAGATGAAGAAATAGAAGGAGAAACTGGGAGAGATAAAAGTTCAGAGACAAAGGAAGCTGATAGTTCAGATATAAAAGTGAAAACTTTGGAACAAATATTGAGAGAGAAAGCAATAAAAAAGATGGAGGAGAGAAGAGCTCTGAGCAAAGATGTGAAGCCAGATGAGGATAAGGAAACCAAAGAGGAAGAGGACTTTGATGAATCAAGTAAAGATACTGTGAAGGATGAAGAAGAAGAGTCTGATGTTGATGATGCTGAGAACAGTAAAAAGTCTCCACTCAAGAAAGTAGTTAGAACCAAAACCAAAGGTGATGATCCCCAACCTTCAAGTGAAAAGTCGACCTCAAGTAAAAAGGTTTCATCTATGGTTAAAAAGGTTCCTCCGAAGAAAGTCGTTAGCTTAAATAATGATGACAACAATACTCTAAATACTTCAAGTGAAAAGACAAGAACTTTAAGAAAGGTGTCATCAAACAATGAAAAGAACTGGCCTCTTAGGAAGATAATGAGCACCGTTAACAAAGACAATAACAGTGTTCAGTCCTCTGCTGTTGCAGAAAAACATTCTATTAAGGATGAAGATGACGGTAGTGGGGAAGAGAAGGA
>CALNXI010003007.1:0-19832 GCA_942486025.1 Porites evermanni
AGTAACAAATACGTTAAATACCTCTGCTATATTCGCAATAGGTGGGTATAAGAGTTCTGGAGAGCGACATCGCTCTTTGTCTTCTGTAATGGGAACGAAAAAGTTGTCGCTCAACGAAGTTGGACTTTCGATGCTTTGAATCTTCACCTCGATACGGGACAAATCCTGTGCACAAAGAATATGACATACTTCTTTGATAACACAGTATGAAAATTGGCATGATAATGGGATCATTATATACGTTTCTGGGAATATTCCCACCTACCCCTTCCCTAAGCCAACATTTTGCCTTAAGTGAGAAGTAAGTGTTAAGCCGTGTCGGCTTAGGGAAGGGGTAGGTTGGTAGTTTACCAGAAATGTATGGTGTATAATTTGCCCCAAGTAATTTAATCTGGATTCGAGAGTTTGTAGAAACAAGAATCTTGTGCTTTGGAATCCGGAACTCAGCTCAAAGAAATCCGGAATCCCGCCAACGACTGGTGTAAGTTCCACCGACAAAGTATCCGGAATACATATCCTAGAATCCTGAATCCACAAAATGGAATCCAGAATCCAAGACTGTCTTGGATGGGCGAGACAATGGTAACGCGATTTGACAGCCCCAAAAATTAACAAATTATGCCCAGAAATACACTGTTATGAGATTCATAATGGTTACAATAGACTTCACAAAGTCTCCCCTATCCTAGTGATAATCGTCATCCAAATGCAAGTAATTCTTTGAAACATGAAGTAAAATATATTAAAATTACAAGGAATCAAAGTGAAGTCAAGTGAAGTGCCTGAAGGGGCCGGGTCATGTACATTTCTGGATATAGGTGAAATTAATGATTATCTTAGGAATTTGACAAAAATGATGAAAAGAGTTAAGGAGTTATTTTATACTTCTTCTAATTAGAATTTCCTGCAGTAAATTCATTTTCAAACTGAAAGGTGTTAAAACCCAAATTATTCCGAACCTAGACTACGAGTAGTCCCCAATTATTCCTCGATCAGGGATAGTAGAGCGAGCGAAACGCGAGTGCGCGTGAAAATCACCTCACGCGAGAAAGGCGAGACGCGTGGGGTGATTTTCACGCGCGCTCTCCTATCCCTGAGGAAAAATGGGGACTACTCGTAGTCTATTCCGAACCAGTTTTACCCAAAACAGGAAATTTGTTATGCAAATCACTTAATTTGTATTTTAAGCTTACCTTGAGCGTATAATGCCGATCCCAGACAATATGGTCTTCCTGAAAATTGCATAGAGGCTTTTCATCTTCGTAAGATGCTAAAAGTGACGAGAAATGTTGTTTATTGTAAATAATGCGTATATCAAAACATCTACTCATCATGATATGCACAGACTAGAACTTGTTCAGTCCAGCTAATTATTAAAGATCTGAGCTCATTTCTCAAACGCAGTAACGGGGACACTCGAGGACTTCTATCCGTAAAATATCTGTTCGAAAGAGCAAATACTTGGATAACCGCTCCATTATATGGTCGTCTAAGTAATTCCGATTTTTTCTACTAACTTGCCTACTATATTTTTCACATTTTATCTGAGCAAGATATTGAGATTTGTTAACAACGGTCTCCTAAGAACTTAGTTTAAAAGCCGACAAAGGTTAATGTCCCCTGGAATTTTCTAAAGAAAATACGGCTACTCCATTTCCTTGTTCTTTCGACCGGACCGATCAGCTGCAGGGTAGCTAAAAGTCATAAGACTTCGTCCGGAATCCGGGAAAATTTTGCTTGTGGAATCCAGAATCCTGGACTTTGGAATCCGGACTACAGCTCAAGGAATCCGGAATCCCACTGAAGATTGAAATCTAGAATCCAAGTTCCACTGACAAAGATTGGAATCCAGTAACTGAAATCCGGAATCCACAATCCAAGACTTGGACCTTGAATCACCTTACATGCGGCAAAAGATGTTAACTATTCTTCACATTCCGACGTACACAGTTTTCATTTAATTATAAATTAACTCACTGGTGAAAAAATTCTCTTTTATTCAGTTTTTGGTGGAGGGAGCTTGTAAATGACAGTTACCCTTTTTCACATTAAAAAAAAAAGGCCCCCTTGTCGGATGACCTTGCCAGCAGGTTACTTTTAGCGCCGACTGCCAGCGACTCCAGTAGCGATATAATGTTTATCATAATTAAACAATAATATAATATTTGTCCATGTTTAAATCGTGATGGAACTAAATTTCAATACAGTCTTTCATCAGCATCTATTCTTCTTCAATCTCTTCTGTCATAATTTTCAATGTTTTTTCTTTCTTATTATTGACATTCATCGTTCTCTTTGTTGTTATGAAAGTCTAATCTAGAGGTGATTTAGGAAGAAATTATCTGATGGTCGCTATTAAGGGTGACATGACTTGACAAATAGTAAATAAGATTAAGCGCCATCATGAGCTGCTTGCGTCTTTCTTGTGTAATGGACGTTGTTTTCGGTACTGATCGTTGTCTTGATCGGTTGTTGAAGCCTCTATTAATTTTGTCACAAATCTGTTTTAAGTCTTTCTCTTTGGTATTAAGTTCCTCAGGTTGCAATGTTCCTGTTTTCAAATTTCAATACAAACTTGACGATACATTATGCTCGATTTCCTTGAGCTGACGGGGCATTTCTCTAGTTCGGTTCTATCAACCTTGATTCCAGAACGAGGCTGTCGTGCTGTGACGGCACTGCGCATGGCTTTTAGCAACATGAATGTATGCTGTTCAGAAAAATGCCATGTTCCCTGGCGCAACCATTATAGCTTTCTTATATCTTTGCTGCCATAATGCTGCTTCAGTCTCTTCTTTGGCCAAAATTTCCGCCATGTTTGCACATCGCCGCCATAATTTAGCTTTTCGGCCTTTGAAGAATTCCCTTTGCTTTTCTAACTCGTCGGCCATTTTAAGTAGTTCTAGCTTGTTGATGATGGCTTCCTCTATGTTACGCTAAAGTATTGGACAAAAAAAGAATATCGTTTAACGCCTGTTCTCTAAACCAGAAAACCTGTCTTGTGGTAACTACAGAATACCCCGCCACCTTGAGGCTTTCCGGAACAGCGCGAGCTTGGAATTGAGCCCGGCTAGCACCTTTAGTTAGCTTCTCCTGCCTCTTGTCTTTGACATTTCACGGTAATTTTATGGACAAAAATAAGAGATGCTGCCAATAAAAGTGTTGTACAAAGTAGAAACTCGTCATTGTTTAAAAAGGTGACGTCGATGGAGTTTGTGGCTTTTTATTTACCCTTGTGGCATGGGCATACTATTTTTGACACGTTTCGATTATAACCCTGGAAACAAGGTTTAATTGAATTTTGGCCCTATAGAGTTCATTATTAGTTGAGATTTAATTTCAGCGCAATTATTACCTCGATTATGACAGTCTCCTCTTGTACTTGTTCCATTCTTCTTTTTGCATACTCCGCTCGCCTTTCAGCTAACTTACAAGCTGCTTCTCGTCCAAACTGCTTAATGTCGTTTCGTTGTCGCTCGGCTTCGTATTCCGAAACGAAGATTGGCGAAGATCTACCGGAGTCGCACGGTGAAGGCAATCTTTCCTTTGTCTGTGGTAAGAAGGCAAAACCAAAAAAAATATATATAATTTTTTGTTGCTACTTAAATTGTTCGTTGATACTGTAGTTATACCCTTAGGTACTCTAGTCCAAACGTTGATTCGTTACCGCACCGGAACCTGTCAAACAGTTTCAACTCGTAATGTAGTCCAGTTTGGTTTTGCATGTACGCTACAAAACCTTTTACGGACTGTTTACTGGCGGAAGACTCTGAAGGTAATTCGTCTTACAAAAAAAAGGTTCTTGATTTGAGTATCAATGTATCATGCATGAAAGTATTCATTGTGGATACTACTTTCACGTCTCCTTCAGGAGACGGAACTGACATTTTTCGTAGTTATCCGAGCCACGCGAAGGAAATGAAGGAAGTACTTTCATTTCCCGGTTATTTTAAGACCCTGGTATTGGTCTGGCCCCGGAAATCGAACCCATGACGTCCGGCCGTTCTGCAGTCAAGAGCTATTCCTACCCTCGTTCCCAGGGTCTTCTCGCTCCGAAAAAGAGAAGGAGAGTACCCTGAGAACGAGGTTGGCGCTCTACCAAGAGAGAATAATAGTCAGAGAAGGGAACGCTCAGTCCAGCCCTTGGGTATACTACGAGTAGTCCCCATCCTCAGGGATAGTAGAGCTAGCGAACGCGAGCGCCCGTGAAAATCAACCCACGAGAGAAAGGCGAGACGCGGCGGTGAGACTAGAGAGAAAAATGTGAGAACAACGCATAAGGTCAAAAGCTTGGGTTTTGTCTGTAGTTCCTCACTTTTCTCTCTCACCGCCACGTCTCGCCTTTCCCGTTGGGTTGATTTTCATGCGCGCTCGCGTTTCGCTCGCTCCAAGTCTAGCTCTTGGGTATGCAAATTTCACCAAAGTTATTTTTGGATCAATGAACGCTTAAATTAATCGGAAGTTGATTTCCGGGGAGTTTCGCAAATTTTCATTCATTGCCAGTTCAAGAGAGAATTTAACCGAGTCGCCATTATAATATTCTGTATTTTTCGCTTTGAGCTAGTCAAAGGACTCGATAATATTTCAAACCATCGATTTAAATCTGCGCACATCCGAGAAAATAGACTTCCGTTTACTTACAACCTCTAAAAATGACTTTAGGAAATTCACATATCCTAGCCAACGCCCTAAGATTCCCTCTATGTCTCATTTTCTCTCTTGTACTGAGCTAATCCTGCCGCGGTTCAAAGTACTGTACAGCGTAGTAACAAATACGTTAAATACCTCTGCTATATTCGCAATAGGTGGGTATAAGAGTTCTGGAGAGCGACATCGCTCTTTGTCTTCTGTAATGGGAACGAAAAAGTTGTCGCTCAACGAAGTTGGACTTTCGATGCTTTGAATCTTCACCTCGATACGGGACAAATCCTGTGCACAAAGAATATGACATACTTCTTTGATAACACAGTATGAAAATTGGCATGATAATGGGATCATTATATACGTTTCTGGGAATATTCCCACCTACCCCTTCCCTAAGCCAACATTTTGCCTTAAGTGAGAAGTAAGTGTTAAGCCGTGTCGGCTTAGGGAAGGGGTAGGTTGGTAGTTTACCAGAAATGTATGGTGTATAATTTGCCCCAAGTAATTTAATCTGGATTCGAGAGTTTGTAGAAACAAGAATCTTGTGCTTTGGAATCCGGAACTCAGCTCAAAGAAATCCGGAATCCCGCCAACGACTGGTGTAAGTTCCACCGACAAAGTATCCGGAATACATATCCTAGAATCCTGAATCCACAAAATGGAATCCAGAATCCAAGACTGTCTTGGATGGGCGAGACAATGGTAACGCGATTTGACAGCCCCAAAAATTAACAAATTATGCCCAGAAATACACTGTTATGAGATTCATAATGGTTACAATAGACTTCACAAAGTCTCCCCTATCCTAGTGATAATCGTCATCCAAATGCAAGTAATTCTTTGAAACATGAAGTAAAATATATTAAAATTACAAGGAATCAAAGTGAAGTCAAGTGAAGTGCCTGAAGGGGCCGGGTCATGTACATTTCTGGATATAGGTGAAATTAATGATTATCTTAGGAATTTGACAAAAATGATGAAAAGAGTTAAGGAGTTATTTTATACTTCTTCTAATTAGAATTTCCTGCAGTAAATTCATTTTCAAACTGAAAGGTGTTAAAACCCAAATTATTCCGAACCTAGACTACGAGTAGTCCCCAATTATTCCTCGATCAGGGATAGTAGAGCGAGCGAAACGCGAGTGCGCGTGAAAATCACCTCACGCGAGAAAGGCGAGACGCGTGGGGTGATTTTCACGCGCGCTCTCCTATCCCTGAGGAAAAATGGGGACTACTCGTAGTCTATTCCGAACCAGTTTTACCCAAAACAGGAAATTTGTTATGCAAATCACTTAATTTGTATTTTAAGCTTACCTTGAGCGTATAATGCCGATCCCAGACAATATGGTCTTCCTGAAAATTGCATAGAGGCTTTTCATCTTCGTAAGATGCTAAAAGTGACGAGAAATGTTGTTTATTGTAAATAATGCGTATATCAAAACATCTACTCATCATGATATGCACAGACTAGAACTTGTTCAGTCCAGCTAATTATTAAAGATCTGAGCTCATTTCTCAAACGCAGTAACGGGGACACTCGAGGACTTCTATCCGTAAAATATCTGTTCGAAAGAGCAAATACTTGGATAACCGCTCCATTATATGGTCGTCTAAGTAATTCCGATTTTTTCTACTAACTTGCCTACTATATTTTTCACATTTTATCTGAGCAAGATATTGAGATTTGTTAACAACGGTCTCCTAAGAACTTAGTTTAAAAGCCGACAAAGGTTAATGTCCCCTGGAATTTTCTAAAGAAAATACGGCTACTCCATTTCCTTGTTCTTTCGACCGGACCGATCAGCTGCAGGGTAGCTAACAGTTTAGGATAAAACGAAAAAGCCACCTAAAACTTTCGAGACAAACAATGTTCTCTTATAACATACGAAGGGATAAATAGTTTTTAGGGCAGCTCCAAATTAACCAAACTGGCTTCAAAATCATAGAGAAAACCATTTGAGACAATTCAGACGTATTTGGAAACATTCGGTCGTAGCCGGTGCTCCTAGAACAGTCGAAGAGCTCGCGAGATCTTATCAAAGATTTTTCCTTACGGTTTCGTAATACGGTTAGTCGCTACAAAGAAGAAGTTAACCTACGAGAGTGGCTTTCAGAATGACCGGTTCCATATTCCAGGTTACCCATGAATAAGAGGAAGATGATGAGCCAGAATGGGATTTTAGATGTCCCGTCTCCAAATATCAGTATATGCGCGATGGAGTGTGTGTAGGCGTAAGCGTTACTTGAGTGTGAGATGGAGCGTGAATTCAAGTCGAGTACGTGAGCTTGCGTGGCTTTTATTTTAATCCCTCGCTCTGTTAACCGTCTGCTGTCTGTTCGTTCACGTGAAGAATTGGGAATTATTCCAGGCGAAATTTCAGTTTTAATTTTAGTTTTAATTTCAAGAGTCCCAGGAGAAAACAGTGACGATATTCTCGACGTAAACAAAATTAATTCGGGGAGTAAGCGAATGTTCTATACGTTGCAAATTTCAATGACCCAGCTGCAAAGTCACGTAAAAGAAACTTCCGTCTTTTACTCACGGGTGGCGAGTTTCTGTTCAAGAAAAGAGCATCTGGCTTCGCGGCGGAGGAAAAATTTCACTGTACCAACAACGCCTATGCGCATGATTCAAATGACGTAATCTTAACGTTCTGTGGACGTCATGAACTTCAGGAGATCGGTGAGAGAGAATGTGTGCACTTAGGTTCACTTTAACTTTCACTGCTGTAATGATTTTCTCTCTACCCCTCTGTTAATGGGTGGTCATGTGTGAAGAGGTGTTGGCAAGTGACAATTAAGACCTGCTGTTCCCACCTCCACGCAAGGAGCGAGCCTTGTTTGGCTGCGAAGCGGCCGACAGCGAGCGAGGAGGTCGCGAGAGGTCGACCTTCGTCCCGCGCCATATGAAATCCGACGAAGGACTTTTTTGAAAGTCTAATACTAAACGTGCATAAATAAGTTTCCAAAAAAGGACGCCGAAGTTAACCGGAAAAGGTCTGACAAAAATGCAAATACAAGGTTAATAGATTCGGGTTCAAGTTAAGTGTACTCTTTTGGCCGCCTTCTAAGGCAGGTGCAAAACGATGAATATTGTATTTTTGTGACTTCTTTCTCCGTGCAATATATCTCCGCTTACGTTTTAAATGAGCTGGAGTTTCACTGCCTTTGCGTGGGTAACGAAATTAGGAGAGTATGTGCAAGAAATGAGCAATGTATAGACTACTGCGTAAGGCTTCACACTATTGCAAATACAAAGACCTTCCGATGTGGAAAGTTGGCGGCAAAATAGTCGATGGTGACGTCAACCCATGTTGCCAGTGTACAGCTGCAGGCAGGTTTCTTTGTTGCGTAATTCGATTTATTGGTGGTCACGAGGCGTTAGGAAACGTGACTACTTTGATCATATACAGAGGCGGATCCAGGGCAAGGGCCCGGGAGGCCTGGGGTTCCCCTTCTTTTCAGACCAAACTAAGGCTCGAGGAGCACGAAAAAAAATGTTTTGAGACCGCCCCCCCCCCTCCCCTGCCCTCCTTTTCCCCCCTTCCCTTTATCCCAGGATCTGAATGACCGGGCCCACCCCTTATCTGAAGGTCTGAATCCGCGAGTGATATATGTTAGAGAGCTAAGACGAGAGATTACAGCGGTCACTTAACTTGCTCCGAAAAGTGAATTTTCATCCTGTCAATATTTGTTGATCTCTCGATTTGTCAAAGGTGAGTCCCGGAGGAATTCTTAAAAGCGCATCCAAGAACTGGATGAAGAAAAGTCGTGCACTGATGGCAAAGGCTGAGACCAATACCCTGCGAACAGAGTCTCATTCGATCTTCCTAGATAAGTCGGGAAGAGGAAGGAACCTCTGCCGACCATTTCCGTCCCCAGAGCCACTCGGCTTAATTTGTAACCGACCAGTTGCAGCCCCTCGTTTCCCGACCACGTGACCAAGAAACGAAGGGCTCTGGGGACGAGAATGCTCTGCCGACATCCTCGACAATTCATATTGAGCATGCTCCAAATTCAAATTTTTCTGCGACGTCAATCAAACCGTTACCGTAGCATCCACTGCGTTTGTCAGCAAATGTAAACGTTAGCGGGAACGTACCGGTTCGTTTTTACCCTTCCGTAGCTGTGTCTCCTCTGGATTTGGAAGCTCTATAGGAACAATTTCACCTTTGGAATCTAAACTCGCCATGTTTCAGTGTAAAGAAGTTAAAAAAAATCTTAGAGCTAAGAAGGTAAAACTTACTGTGCTTTTCAAAAACAAAGCAACTAAGCTTGAAACACAGACACAAACAAAACGGATCGAAATCCACCAACCACAAATCACAAACTACGACCTTTTTTTTCCTAAGAGGTTCGCTAAGATGTGAAGGCGAGAAAGCGCACGAAGAAAGAGCGGCTTCTTCAGATTTTGATTGACGTCGTAGAAAAACACAAAATCCAAAGATGTTTTTGGCATCACAGGTACACACAAACAGCTGTAAAAGCGCTAGCATCGATCATTTAAATGCAACATGGATTCTGTAGCCTCATGATCTTATTTTGAATTAATGTTATAGCAAACACAAAAGAATAAGCATTAGATATTGTTTCTTAAATATTTTCATTCAAAACCCATTTGATTGTGGATCCGTTCACGCAAGTAAAATCGCCTAACTCCATGGTTAAATCCAAAAAAAATCCATCTCGAATCTGGGTGCATTTTCTCATTTGGCTAAAACTTAACGTTCAATCTATAATTTTCTCAAAATTCCTGCAGCATGAAATTTATTTGTTTTGTTATGGAGCGTGGGCGCAGAAAGAGTCAGCAAAACTCCAGAATATGCGTGTGTGCACAGATAAAACTGGTTTATCCAGTATAACGATTTGTCTGACTCATCCAAAAAGCTGGATGATTGGGAGATCAAACGATTTAGAAGATGTCCGCAAAGTCGCTTCCTCTTTCCCGACTTATCTAGGAAAGATCGAAGAGCGACTCTGCTAGCAGGGCAATCCACCAAGTGCACAGTTGTTTTTTGGAGGGCGGGTTTGACGTTTGTTCTTTATTTTCGACTTTGGAATCCGAATTACAGCTCAAGGAATCCAGAATCCCACTGATGATTGAAATCCAGAATCCAAGTTCCCCTGACAAAGATTGGAATCCAGTAACTGAAATCCCGAATCCACAATCCAAGACTGCCTTGGATCACCTTACATGCAGCGAAAGATGTTAAATATTCTTCACACAGGGGCGGATCTACGGGGAGGGTGCAGGGGGTGCGCACCCCTCCCTGAGATGACCTGCGGTTTTCTAATACAACTGGTATTCTGCAAAAAGAAAAAAACTATGTGGTTTATTGGTGTTGAAGTAGAGCAAGAGACGAGTGCACCCCCTCCTAAAAAAAATCCTGGATCCGCCCCTGTCACATTCCAAGGTACACAGTTTTCATTTAATTATAAATTAACTCACTGGTGAAAAAAACTCTATTTTATTCAGTTTTTTGTGGAGGGAGCTTGTAAGTGACAGTTACCCCTTTTCCACGTTAAAAAAAAATGGCCCCCTAGTCGGATGACCTTGCCAGCAGGCTACTTTTAGCGCCGACTGCCGGCGAGTCCAGTCGCGATATAAAGATTATTAATTGAATAATAATATGATATTTGTTCATGTTTAAATCGTGATCGCGATGGAACTAAATTTCAGTACAGTCCCTCATCAACATCTATTCTTCTTCAATCTCTTCTGTAATAATTTTCTATGTTTTTTTTCTTATTTTTGACATTTATCGTTCTCTTTGTTGTTATGAAAGTCTAATCTAGAGGTGATTTAAGAAAAAATTATCTGCTGGTCGCTATTAAGGGTGAAATGACTTGACAAATAGTAAATTAGATTAAGCGCCATCATGAGCTGCTTGCGTCTCTCTTGTGTAATGGACGTTGTTTTCGGTATTAATCATTGTCTTGATCGGTTATTGAAGCCTCTATTGATTTTGTCGGAAATCTGTTTTAAGCCTTTCTCTTTGGTATTAAGTTCCTCAGTATAGTTTGCAATGTTCCTTTTTTTTCAAATTTCAATACAAACTTGACAATGCATTGTGCTCGACTTCCTTGAGCTGACGGGGCATTTCTCTGGTTCGGTTCTATCAACCTTGATTCCAGAACGAGGCTGTCGTGCTGTGACGACACTGCGCATGGCTTTAGCAACATGAATGTATGCTGTTCAGAAAAATGCCATGTTCCCTGGCGCAACCATCATAGCTTTCTTATATCTTTGCTGCCATAATGCTGCTTCTGTTTCTTCTTTGGCCAAGATTTCCGCCATGTTTGCACATCGCCGCCATAATTTAGCTTTTCGGCCTTTGAAGAATTCCCTTTGCTTTTCTAACTCGTCGGCCACTTTAAGTAGTTCTAGTTTGTTGATGATGGCTTCCTCTATGTTGCGCTAAAGTATTGGACAAAAAAAGAATATCGTTTAACGCCTGTTCTCTAAACCAGAAAACCTGTCTTGTCGTAACTACAGAATACCCCACCAGGAACAGCGCGAGCTGGGAATTGAGCCCGGCTACGGTTTAGTTAGCTTCTCCTGCCTCTCGTCTTTGACATTTTACAGTGATTTTATGAACAAAAATGAGAGATGCGGTGTATAACTGAGTGTTATACAAAGTAGAAACTCGTTGTTGCGTAAAAAAGTAAAGTCGATGGAGTTTGTAGCTTTTTATTTTTCCTTGTGGCATGCGCATACTATTTGTGACAGTTTCGATTATAACCCTGGAAACAAGGTAAAATTGAATTTTGGCCCTGTATATAGTTCATTGTTAGTTGAGATTTAATTTTAACGCAATTATTACCTCGATTATCACACTCTCCTCTTGCACTTGTTCCATTCTTCTTTTTGCATACTCCGCTCGTCTTTCAGCTAGCTTACAAGCTGCTTCTCGTCCAAACTGCTTAATGTCGTTTCGTTGTCGCTCGGCTTCGTATCCCGAAACGAAGATTGGCGAAGATCTACCGGAGTCGCACGGTGAAGGCAATCTTTCCTTTGTCTGTGGTAAGAAAGCAAAACAAAAAATGTAATTTTTTGTTGCTACTTAAATTGTTCGTTAATACTGTAATTATTCCTATAGGTACATTAGTCCAACCGTTGATTTGATACTGCACCGGAACCTCTCGAACATGACAGTTTCGCGTCGTAATGTAGTTCAGTTCGGTTTTGCATGCACGCTACAAAACCTTTCACGAACCGTTTACGGGTGGAAGACTGTGAAGGTAATCTGGCTTACAAAAAAAAGGTACTTGACAGGAGCCGATTAATCGGCTCCTGGTACTTGATTAAAGTATCAATGTATCATGCAAGAAAGTATTCATTGTTGATATTACTTTCACGTCCCCTTCTGGAGACGGAACCGCCATTTTTTGGTAGTCATCCGAGACACGCGAAGGTCTAGCCATTTGCAGGGCAAAGGAAGTACCTTCATTTCCGGGTTATTTTAAGACCCTGGTATTGGTCCAGCCCCGGGAATCGAACCCATGACGTTCCGTTCTGAAGTCAAGCGCTATTCCCACCCTCGTTCCCAGGGTCTTCTCGCTCCGAGGGATGAGTAGGAGAGGTCCCTGAGAACAAGGTTGGCGCTCTACCAATAGAGAATGATAAACCAATAGGTGAGAGAGGGAGACGCTCAGTCCAGCCCTTGGGTAGACTACGAGTAGTCCCCATTTTTCCTCAGGGATAGTAGAGCGAGCGAATGCGAGCGCGCGTGAAAATCAACCCACGAGAGAAAGGCGAGACGCGGTGTTGAGAGAGAAAAATGTGAGAGCAACGCATAAGGTCAAAAGCTTGGGCTTTGTCTGTAGTCCCTTATTTTTCGCTCTCACCGCAGCGTCACGCCTTTCCCGCGTGTTTTGATTTTCACGCGCACTCGCGTTTCGCTCGCTCCACTATCCCTGAGGAGAAATGGGGACCACTCGTAGTCTAGCTCTTGGGTATGCAAATTTCACCAAAGTTATTTTTAGATCAATGAAGGCTTAAATTAATCGAAAGTTGATTTCCGGGGAGTTTCGCAAATTTTCATTCATTGCCAGTTCAAGAGAGAATTCAACCGAGTCGCTATTATAATATTCTGCATTTTTCGCTTTGAGCTAGTCAAAGGACTTGATGATATTTCAAACCATCGATTTAAATCTGCGCACATCCGAGTAAATAGACTTCCGTTTGCTTACAACCTCTAAATATGACTTAAGTGAAATTCACATATCCTGGCCAACGCCCTAAGATTCCCTCTATGTCTCATTTTCTCTCTTGTACTGAGCTAATCCTGCCGCGGTTCAAAGTACTGTACAGCGTAGTAACAAATACGTTAAATACCTCTGCTATATTCGCAATAGGTGGGTATAGGAGTTCTGGAGAGCGACATCGCTCTTTGTCTTCTGTAATGGGAACGAAAAAGTTGCCGTTCAACGAAGTTGGACTTTCGACGCTTTGAATCTTCACCTCGATACGGGACAAATCCTGTGGACAAAGAATATGACATACTTCTTTGATAATACAGTATGAAAATTGGTGTCATAATGGATCATTATATACGTTTCTGGGAATATTCCCACCTACCCTTCCCCTAAGCCAACATTTTGCCTTAAGTGAGAAGTAAGTGTTAAGTGTTGGCTTAGGGAAGGGGAAGATGGGCAGTTTCCCGGAAACGTATAGTGTATAATTCGCCCCATGTAATTTAATCTGGATTCAAGAGTTTGTAGAAACAAGAATCTTGTGCTTTGGAATCCGGATCTCAGCTCAAAGGAATCCGGAATCCCGCCAACGACTGGTGTAAGTTCCACCGACAAAGTATCCGGAATACAGATCCTAGAATCCTGAATCCACAAAATGGAATCCAGAACCCAAGACTGTCTTGGATGGGCGAGACAGTGGTAACGCGATTTGACAGCCCCTAAAAATTAACAAATTATGCCCAGAAATACACTGTTATGAGATTCATGATGGTTACAACAGATATCACCAAGTCTCCCCTATCCTAGCGATAATCGTCATTCAAATGCAAGTAATTCTTTGAAACATGAAGTCAAATATATGAAAATTACAAAGAATCAAAGTGAAGTCAAGTGAAGTGCCTGGAGGGACCGGGTCATGTACATTTCTGGTGAAATTAATGATTATCTTAGGAATTTAACAAAAATTATTAAAAGAATTAAGGAGTTATTTTATACTTCTTCTAATTAGAATTTCCTGCAGTAAATTCATTTTCAAACTGAAGGGTGTTAGAACTTGAATTATTCCGAACCTAGACGACGAGCAGTCCCCATTTTTCCTCAAGGATATTAGAGCGAGCGAAACGCGAGCGCGCGTGAAAATCACCTCACGCGAGAAAGGCGAGACGCGTGGGGTGATTTTCACGCGCGCTCTACTATCCCTGAGGAAAAATGGGGACTACTCGTAATCTATTCCGAACCAGTTTTACCCAAAACGGGAAATTTGTTACGCAAATCACTTAAATTGTATTTTAAGCTTACCTTGAGCGTATAACTGCCGATCCCAGACAATATGGTCTTCCTGAAAATTGCATAGGGGCTTTTCATCTTCGTGAGCTAAAAGTGAAGAGAAGTGTTGTTTATTATAAATAATCTATATCAAAACAACTGCTCATATGCACAGACTAAAACTTGGTCAGTCCAGCTAATTAAAGATCGGAGCTCATTTCTCAAACACAGTAGCAGGGATACCCGAGGACTTCTATCGTAAAATAACTGTTCGAAAGAGCAAATACCTGGACAAACGCTCCATATTATGATCGTCGAAGTAATTCGTATTTTTTCTACTAACTTACCTACCATTTTTAAAGGTGGTTTTTTCACATGTTATTAGCAAAATATTGAGATTATTGTTAACAACCGTCTTCTAAGAGACAAAGGTTAATGTCCCCTGTTTCTAAAGAAACTACGGCTACTCCATTTCCTCGTTCTTTCCACCGGACCAATCAGCTGCAGGGTAGTTAATTACAGTTTAGGTAGCCTGTTCCAAGCGTTCAGATAGTGGAGAGCGGTGCGAAGTAAAGAAAGCGATGAAAAGTAGAGGGGGACTGGGGAGAGAGGTGAGGGAACGCTTGTAAGAATTCTTAACAAAAGTGCCTTCCGGTATATACCAGATCCTGGTATACCCTCTGATTGGTTGATTTTGACAGAATGTGTCAACACTGGAGCGTCTTCGATCACAGAGAGAAATGCGATATGGCGGTGATGACAGGCTCTACGTCCCGTCACGCAGAATTCGAACTCGCAACAAACACAGCGCCGAGTGCATGACTTTCCAAACGTGGAGGCTAAACGCGAAGAGCAAAGAAACTGTTTCAAAACACCTAGTCGGCAGAATAGTCATATAGATGTCTTCGCAATTTTACTGACTGGCTTTGGAAAAAGTCTTATTTTCTAGCTTTTTCCTCGAATAAAGCGTGCGTTGGAATGAAGGCAGGATAAAATGCCATTTACGATTTTTGTTGTAACTCCGTTGATTGCCATCATGAAAGACCAAGTGGAACATTTGAACAAAATCGGAGTAGCGGCGGCAATGATGGGAGAAGATGTGGATGAAGCCGTTAAAAGTGGAAGCTGTGAAATTGTATACTGAAGTCGCAAATCGTGGTTGTCTAAGGAATGGACAAAAGGACTTTAAGAAGGAAAGCTTGGAAAGCAAGTTGCAGCTATCGCTATTGACGAGGTCCACTCAATCAACGAATAGTAAATTTTCTCTTCAATTGTTGTGCATTTTCATTGCCTGAGTTAACGATTTTTAGTGAAACGGCTTTCTATCGAAATGACCGATATTTGTTTGTCAGTTGATTCAAATTTTTTTTGTCACGTACACTCTGAAATCATGTTTTAAAGCCGTAAATAAATTCATTGTACACAGGGTGATAGGCTCCTGTTGTACATGAATGCTTCTCGCTCTCTCTTTTGTCTGAAAGTCTTACATTAGGTTTTTAGTAAGATTATGTATACATAATATTAATTTTTGATCTCACAAATTTTGATTTATTCGCAAGAAAAATAATAAATGTATGGCGCTGTAACACCAGTCTTGATTGACAAGTGAAGACCACCTACAGCTGATGCGGTTTGAATGAGCGGAAGTAAAAACAAATCTTACAGGCGTTCCCTCTCTCACCTCTCCCCCTCCCTCGCTTTTATTTTTTCGCACTCCTTTTTACTTCGCAACGCTCCCCACTATCTGAACGCCTGGAACAGGCTACAGTTTAGGATGAAACGGAAAAGGCACCGCAAACTTTCGAGACGAACAACGTTCTCTTATAACACACCAACGGATAAATAGTTTTAGGGCAGCTCTAAATTAACCAAACAGGTTTCAAAAGCATAGAGAAAACCACTGAGACAATTCTGACGTATTTGGAAACATTCGCTTGTAGCCCCGGTGCTCCTAGAACGGTCGAAGAGCTCGCGAAATCTTTTCACAGATTTTTCCTTACGGTTTCGTAATACGGTTAGTTGCTACAAAGAAGCAGTTAACCTACGAGAGTGGCTTTTAGAATGACCGGTTCCATATTCCAGGTTACCCATGAATAAAAGGAAGATGATGAGCCTTTCCAGAATGGGATTATATTCTAGATGTCCCGTCTCTAAATATCAGTATATGCGCGATGGAGTGTGTGTAGGCGTAAGCGTTACTTGAGTGTGAGATTGAGCGTGAATGCATGTCGAGTGCGTGAGCTTGCGTGGATTTCATTTTAATAGATATCACCAAGTCTCCCCTATCCTAGCGATAATCGTCATTCAAATGCAAGTAATTCTTTGAAACATGAAGTCAAATATATGAAAATTACAAAGAATCAAAGTGAAGTCAAGTGAAGTGCCTGGAGGGACCGGGTCATGTACATTTCTGGTGAAATTAATGATTATCTTAGGAATTTAACAAAAATTATTAAAAGAATTAAGGAGTTATTTTATACTTCTTCTAATTAGAATTTCCTGCAGTAAATTCATTTTCAAACTGAAGGGTGTTAGAACTTGAATTATTCCGAACCTAGACGACGAGCAGTCCCCATTTTTCCTCAAGGATATTAGAGCGAGCGAAACGCGAGCGCGCGTGAAAATCACCTCACGCGAGAAAGGCGAGACGCGTGGGGTGATTTTCACGCGCGCTCTACTATCCCTGAGGAAAAATGGGGACTACTCGTAATCTATTCCGAACCAGTTTTACCCAAAACGGGAAATTTGTTACGCAAATCACTTAAATTGTATTTTAAGCTTACCTTGAGCGTATAACTGCCGATCCCAGACAATATGGTCTTCCTGAAAATTGCATAGGGGCTTTTCATCTTCGTGAGCTAAAAGTGAAGAGAAGTGTTGTTTATTATAAATAATCTATATCAAAACAACTGCTCATATGCACAGACTAAAACTTGGTCAGTCCAGCTAATTAAAGATCGGAGCTCATTTCTCAAACACAGTAGCAGGGATACCCGAGGACTTCTATCGTAAAATAACTGTTCGAAAGAGCAAATACCTGGACAAACGCTCCATATTATGATCGTCGAAGTAATTCGTATTTTTTCTACTAACTTACCTACCATTTTTAAAGGTGGTTTTTTCACATGTTATTAGCAAAATATTGAGATTATTGTTAACAACCGTCTTCTAAGAGACAAAGGTTAATGTCCCCTGTTTCTAAAGAAACTACGGCTACTCCATTTCCTCGTTCTTTCCACCGGACCAATCAGCTGCAGGGTAGTTAATTACAGTTTAGGTAGCCTGTTCCAAGCGTTCAGATAGTGGAGAGCGGTGCGAAGTAAAGAAAGCGATGAAAAGTAGAGGGGGACTGGGGAGAGAGGTGAGGGAACGCTTGTAAGAATTCTTAACAAAAGTGCCTTCCGGTATATACCAGATCCTGGTATACCCTCTGATTGGTTGATTTTGACAGAATGTGTCAACACTGGAGCGTCTTCGATCACAGAGAGAAATGCGATATGGCGGTGATGACAGGCTCTACGTCCCGTCACGCAGAATTCGAACTCGCAACAAACACAGCGCCGAGTGCATGACTTTCCAAACGTGGAGGCTAAACGCGAAGAGCAAAGAAACTGTTTCAAAACACCTAGTCGGCAGAATAGTCATATAGATGTCTTCGCAATTTTACTGACTGGCTTTGGAAAAAGTCTTATTTTCTAGCTTTTTCCTCGAATAAAGCGTGCGTTGGAATGAAGGCAGGATAAAATGCCATTTACGATTTTTGTTGTAACTCCGTTGATTGCCATCATGAAAGACCAAGTGGAACATTTGAACAAAATCGGAGTAGCGGCGGCAATGATGGGAGAAGATGTGGATGAAGCCGTTAAAAGTGGAAGCTGTGAAATTGTATACTGAAGTCGCAAATCGTGGTTGTCTAAGGAATGGACAAAAGGACTTTAAGAAGGAAAGCTTGGAAAGCAAGTTGCAGCTATCGCTATTGACGAGGTCCACTCAATCAACGAATAGTAAATTTTCTCTTCAATTGTTGTGCATTTTCATTGCCTGAGTTAACGATTTTTAGTGAAACGGCTTTCTATCGAAATGACCGATATTTGTTTGTCAGTTGATTCAAATTTTTTTTGTCACGTACACTCTGAAATCATGTTTTAAAGCCGTAAATAAATTCATTGTACACAGGGTGATAGGCTCCTGTTGTACATGAATGCTTCTCGCTCTCTCTTTTGTCTGAAAGTCTTACATTAGGTTTTTAGTAAGATTATGTATACATAATATTAATTTTTGATCTCACAAATTTTGATTTATTCGCAAGAAAAATAATAAATGTATGGCGCTGTAACACCAGTCTTGATTGACAAGTGAAGACCACCTACAGCTGATGCGGTTTGAATGAGCGGAAGTAAAAACAAATCTTACAGGCGTTCCCTCTCTCACCTCTCCCCCTCCCTCGCTTTTATTTTTTCGCACTCCTTTTTACTTCGCAACGCTCCCCACTATCTGAACGCCTGGAACAGGCTACAGTTTAGGATGAAACGGAAAAGGCACCGCAAACTTTCGAGACGAACAACGTTCTCTTATAACACACCAACGGATAAATAGTTTTAGGGCAGCTCTAAATTAACCAAACAGGTTTCAAAAGCATAGAGAAAACCACTGAGACAATTCTGACGTATTTGGAAACATTCGCTTGTAGCCCCGGTGCTCCTAGAACGGTCGAAGAGCTCGCGAAATCTTTTCACAGATTTTTCCTTACGGTTTCGTAATACGGTTAGTTGCTACAAAGAAGCAGTTAACCTACGAGAGTGGCTTTTAGAATGACCGGTTCCATATTCCAGGTTACCCATGAATAAAAGGAAGATGATGAGCCTTTCCAGAATGGGATTATATTCTAGATGTCCCGTCTCTAAATATCAGTATATGCGCGATGGAGTGTGTGTAGGCGTAAGCGTTACTTGAGTGTGAGATTGAGCGTGAATGCATGTCGAGTGCGTGAGCTTGCGTGGATTTCATTTTAATCCCTCGCTTTGTTAACCACCTGCTGTCTGTTTGTCATGTGAAGAATTGGGAATTATTCCAGGCGAAATTTCAGTTTTAATTTCAAGAGTCCTAGGAGAAAACAGCGACGATATTCTCGACGTAAACAAAATTAATTGAGGGATGATAAGCGAGTGTTCTATACGTTGCAAATTTCAATGACCTTGCTGCAAAGTCACGTAAAAGAAACTTTCGTCTTTTACTCACGGGAGGCGAGTTCCTATTCAAGAAAAGAGCGTCTGGCTTCGCGCCGGAGGAAAAAATTTCACTGTACCAACAACGCTTATGCGCATGATTGAAATGATGTAATCTGAACGTTCTGTTAATGTCATGAACGTGAGGAGATCGGTGAGAGAGAATGTGTTCACTTAGGTTCACTTTAACTTTCACTGATGTAATGATTTTCTCTCTACCCCTCTGTTAATGGGTGGTCATGTGTGAAGAGGTGTTGGCAAGTGACAATTAAGACCTGCTGTTCCCACCTCCAAAAAAGGAAACGCTCATACTAAACTTGACTTGCTACAAGTCGACCTCTCGGCGATCGGAGCGAGCCTTGTTTGGCCGCGAAGCGGCTGACAGCGAGCGACGAAGTCGCGAGAGGTCGACCTTCGTCCCGCGCCATATGAAATCCGACGAAGGCCTTTTTTGAAAGTCTAATACTAAACGTGCACAAATAAGTTTCCAAATAAAGGACGC
>CALNXI010003007.1:23195-33195 GCA_942486025.1 Porites evermanni
AAACGAAGATTGGCGAAGATCTACCGGAGTCGCACGGTGAAGGCAATCTTTCCTTTGTCTGTGGTAAGAAAGCAAAACAAAAAATGTAATTTTTTGTTGCTACTTAAATTGTTCGTTAATACTGTAATTATTCCTATAGGTACATTAGTCCAACCGTTGATTTGATACTGCACCGGAACCTCTCGAACATGACAGTTTCGCGTCGTAATGTAGTTCAGTTCGGTTTTGCATGCACGCTACAAAACCTTTTACGGACCGTTTTCGGGCGGACGAATGTGAAGGTAATCTGGCTTACAAAGCAAAGGTACTTGATTAAAGTATCAATGTATCATGCAAGAAAGTATTCATTGTGGACACTACTTTCACGTCTCCTTCAGGAGACGGAACTGCCATTTTTCGTAGTCATCCGAGCCACGCGAAGGTCTAGCCATTTGCAGGGCAAAGGAAGTACCTTCATTTCCCGGTTATTTTAAGACCCTGGTATTGGTCCAGCCCCGGGAAACGAACGAGGACGGATACATGTTTATCCGCCCTGAATCGAACCCATGACGTCCCGCTCTGCAGTCAAGCGCTATTCCCACCTTCGTTCCCAGGGTCCTCTCGCTCCGAGGAATGAGTAGGAGAGGACCCTGAGAACGAGGTTGGCGCTCTAACAAAAGAGAATGATAGGTCAATAGGTCAGAGAGGGAGACGCTCAGTCCAGCCCTTGGGTAGACTACGAGTAGTCCCAATTTTTCCTCAGGGATAGTAGAAGCGAGCGAACGCGAGCGCGCGTGAAAATCAACCCACGAGAGAAAAGCGAGACGCGGCGGTGAGAGAGAAAAATATGAGAGCAACGCATAAGGTCAAAAGCTTGGGCTTTGTCTGTAGTCCTGCATTTTTCTCTCTCACCGCCGCGTCTCGCCTTTCTCGCGTGTGTTGATTTTCACGCACGCCCGCGTTTCGCTCGCTCCACTATCCCTGAGGAAAAATGGGGACCACTCGTAGTCTAGCTCTTGGGTATGCAAATTTCACCAAAGTTATTTTTAGGCCAATGAACGCTTAGATTAATCGCAAGTTGATTTCCGGGGAGTTTCGCAAATTTTCATTCATTGCCAGTTCAAGAATTCAACCGAGTCGCCATAATAATATTCTGTATTTTTCGCTTTGAGCTAGTCAAAGGACTTGATGATATTTAAAACCATCGATTTAAATCTGCGCACATCCAAGTAAATAGACTTGCTTATTTTTTTGCTCGTTTGCTTACAACCTCTAAGTATGACTTAAGGAAATTCACATATTCTGGCCAACGCCCTAAGATTCCCTCTATGTCTCATTTTCTCATCTTGTGTAATGGACGTTGTTTTCGGTATTAATCATTGTCTTGATCGGTTATTGAAGCCTCTATTGATTTTGTCGGAAATCTGTTTTAAGCCTTTCTCTTTGGTATTAAGTTCCTCAGTATAGTTTGCAATGTTCCTTTTTTTTCAAATTTCAATACAAACTTGACAATGCATTGTGCTCGACTTCCTTGAGCTGACGGGGCATTTCTCTGGTTCGGTTCTATCAACCTTGATTCCAGAACGAGGCTGTCGTGCTGTGACGACACTGCGCATGGCTTTAGCAACATGAATGTATGCTGTTCAGAAAAATGCCATGTTCCCTGGCGCAACCATCATAGCTTTCTTATATCTTTGCTGCCATAATGCTGCTTCTGTTTCTTCTTTGGCCAAGATTTCCGCCATGTTTGCACATCGCCGCCATAATTTAGCTTTTCGGCCTTTGAAGAATTCCCTTTGCTTTTCTAATTCGTCGGCCACTTTAAGTAGTTCTAGTTTGTTGATGATGGCTTCCTCTATGTTGCGCTAAAGTATTGGACAAAAAAAGAATATCGTTTAACGCCTGTTCTCTAAACCAGAAAACCTGTCTTGTCGTAACTACAGAATACCCCACCAGGAACAGCGCGAGCTGGGAATTGAGCCCGGCTACGGTTTAGTTAGCTTCTCCTGCCTCTCGTCTTTGACATTTTACAGTGATTTTATGAACAAAAATGAGAGATGCGGTGTATAACTGAGTGTTATACAAAGTAGAAACTCGTTGTTGCGTAAAAAAGTAAAGTCGATGGAGTTTGTAGCTTTTTATTTTTCCTTGTGGCATGCGCATACTATTTGTGACAGTTTCGATTATAACCCTGGAAACAAGGTAAAATTGAATTTTGGCCCTGTATATAGTTCATTGTTAGTTGAGATTTAATTTTAACGCAATTATTACCTCGATTATCACACTCTCCTCTTGCACTTGTTCCATTCTTCTTTTTGCATACTCCGCTCGTCTTTCAGCTAGCTTACAAGCTGCTTCTCGTCCAAACTGCTTAATGTCGTTTCGTTGTCGCTCGGCTTCGTATCCCGAAACGAAGATTGGCGAAGATCTACCGGAGTCGCACGGTGAAGGCAATCTTTCCTTTGTCTGTGGTAAGAAAGCAAAACAAAAAATGTAATTTTTTGTTGCTACTTAAATTGTTCGTTAATACTGTAATTATTCCTATAGGTACATTAGTCCAACCGTTGATTTGATACTGCACCGGAACCTCTCGAACATGACAGTTTCGCGTCGTAATGTAGTTCAGTTCGGTTTTGCATGCACGCTACAAAACCTTTTACGGACCGTTTTCGGGCGGACGAATGTGAAGGTAATCTGGCTTACAAAGCAAAGGTACTTGATTAAAGTATCAATGTATCATGCAAGAAAGTATTCATTGTGGACACTACTTTCACGTCTCCTTCAGGAGACGGAACTGCCATTTTTCGTAGTCATCCGAGCCACGCGAAGGTCTAGCCATTTGCAGGGCAAAGGAAGTACCTTCATTTCCCGGTTATTTTAAGACCCTGGTATTGGTCCAGCCCCGGGAAACGAACGAGGACGGATACATGTTTATCCGCCCTGAATCGAACCCATGACGTCCCGCTCTGCAGTCAAGCGCTATTCCCACCTTCGTTCCCAGGGTCCTCTCGCTCCGAGGAATGAGTAGGAGAGGACCCTGAGAACGAGGTTGGCGCTCTAACAAAAGAGAATGATAGGTCAATAGGTCAGAGAGGGAGACGCTCAGTCCAGCCCTTGGGTAGACTACGAGTAGTCCCAATTTTTCCTCAGGGATAGTAGAAGCGAGCGAACGCGAGCGCGCGTGAAAATCAACCCACGAGAGAAAAGCGAGACGCGGCGGTGAGAGAGAAAAATATGAGAGCAACGCATAAGGTCAAAAGCTTGGGCTTTGTCTGTAGTCCTGCATTTTTCTCTCTCACCGCCGCGTCTCGCCTTTCTCGCGTGTGTTGATTTTCACGCACGCTCGCGTTTCGCTCGCTCCACTATCCCTGAGGAAAAATGGGGACCACTCGTAGTCTAGCTCTTGGGTATGCAAATTTCACCAAAGTTATTTTTAGGCCAATGAACGCTTAGATTAATCGCAAGTTGATTTCCGGGGAGTTTCGCAAATTTTCATTCATTGCCAGTTCAAGAATTCAACCGAGTCGCCATAATAATATTCTGTATTTTTCGCTTTGAGCTAGTCAAAGGACTTGATGATATTTAAAACCATCGATTTAAATCTGCGCACATCCAAGTAAATAGACTTGCTTATTTTTTTGCTCGTTTGCTTACAACCTCTAAGTATGACTTAAGGAAATTCACATATTCTGGCCAACGCCCTAAGATTCCCTCTATGTCTCATTTTCTCACTTGTACTGAGCTAATCCTGCCGCGGTTCAAAGTACTGTACAGCGTAGTAACAAATACGTTAAATACCTCTGCTATATTCGCAATAGGTGGGTATAAGAGTTCTGGAGAGCGACATCGCTCTTTGTCTTCTGTAATGGGAACGAAAAAGTTGTCGCTCAACGAAGTTGGACTTTCGACGCTTTGAATCTTCACCTCGATACGGGACAAATCCTGTGCACAAAGAATATGACATACTTCTTTGATAATACAGTATGAAACTTGGTATGATAATGGGATCATTATATACATTTCTGGGAATATTCCCACCTACCCCTCCCCTAAGCCAACATTTTGCCTTAAGTGAGAAGTAAGTGTTAAGTGTTGGCTTAGGGAAGGGGTAGGTTGGTAGTTTACCAGAAATGTATGGTGTATAATTCGCCCCAAGTAATTTAATCTGGATTCGAGAGTTTGTAGAAACAAGAATCTTGTGCTTTGGAATCCGGAACTCAGGTCAAAGGAATCCGGAATCCCGCCAACGACTGGTGTAAGTTCCACCGACAAAGTATCCGGAATACAGATCCTAGAATCCTGAATCCACAAAATGGAATCCAGAATCCAAGACTGTCTTGGATGGGCGAGACAATGGTAACGCGATTTGACAGCCCCTAAAAATTAACAAATTATTATATCTGCCCAGAAATACACTGTTATGAGGTTCATGCTGGTTACAAAAGACATCATAAGGAGTTATTTTATACTTCTTCTAATTAGAATTTCGTGCAGTAAATTCATTTTCAAACTGAAGGGTGTTAGAACCCGAATTATTCCGAACCTAGACTACGAGTAGTCCCCATTTTTCCTCAGGGATAGTAGAGCGAGCGAAACGCGAGCGCGCGTGAAAATCAACTCACGTGAAAGAGAGAAAGGCGAGACGCGTGGGGTGATTTTCACGCGCGCTCTATCATCCCTGAGGAAAAATGGAGACTACTCGTAGTCTATTCCGAACCAGTTTTACCCAAAACGGGAAATTTGTTACGCAAATCACTTAATTTGTATTTTAAGCTTACCTTGAGCGTATAATGCCGATCCCAGACAATATGGTCTTCCTGAAAATTGCATAGGGGCTTTTCATCTTCGTAAGATGCTAAAAGTGAAGAGAAATGTTGTTTATTGTAAATAATGCGTATATCAAAACATCTACTCATCATGATATGCACAGACTAGAACTTAACTTGGTCAGTCCAGTTAATCGATTAAAGATCTGAGCTCATTTCTCAAACGCAGTAACGGGGACACTCGAGGACTTCTATCTGTAAAATATCTGTTCGAAAGAGCAAATACCTGGATAACCGCTCCATTATATGGTCGACGTCTAAGTAATTCGGATTTTTTCTACTAACTTACCTACTATTTTTTCACATTTTATTAGCAAGATATTGAGATTTGGTAACAACGGTCTCCTAAGAACTTAGTTTAAAAGCCGACAAAGGTTAATGTCCCCTGGAATTTTCTAAAGAAAATACGGCTACTCCATTTCCTTGTTCTTTCGACCGGACCGATCAGCTGCAGGGTAGCTAACAGTTTAGGATAAAACGAAAAAGCCACCTAAGACTTTCGAGACAAACAATGTTCTCTTATAACATACGAAGGGATAAATAGTTTTTAGGGCAGCTCCAAATTAACCAAACAGGCTTCAAAATCATAGAGAAAACCATTTGAGACAATTCTGAGGTATCTGGAAACATTCGGTCGTAGCCGGTGCTCCTGGAACAGTCGAAGAGCTCGCGAGATCTTATCACAGATTTTTCCTTACGGTTCTCGTGATAGGGTTAGTCGCTATAAAGAAGCAGTTAACCTACGAGAGTGGCTTTCAGAATGACCGGTTCCATATTCCAGGTTACCCATGAATAAGAGGAAGATGATGAGCCTTTCCAGAAGGGGATTTTAGATGTCCCGTCTCCAAATATCAGTATATGCGCGATGGAGTGTGTGTAGGCGTAAGCGTTACTTGAGTGTGAGATGGAGCGTGAATGCAAGTCGAGTACGTGAATTTGCGTGGCTTTCCTTTTAATCCCTCGCTCTGCTAACCACCTTCTGTCTGTTCGTTCACGTCAAAAATTTGGAATTATTCCAGGCGAAATTTCAGTTTTAATTTCAAGAGTCCTAGGAAAAAACAGTGACGATATTCTCGACGTAAACAAAATTAATTCGGGGAGTAAGCGAATGTTCTATACAATGCAAATTTCAATTACCCAGCTGCAAAGTCACGTAAAAGAAACTTCCGTCTTTTACTCACGGGAGGCGAGTTCCTGTTCAAGAAAAGAGCGTCTGGCTTCGCGCCGGAGGAAAAATTTCACTGTACCAACAACGCTTATGCGCATGATTCAAATGACGTAATCTGAACGTTCTGTTGACATCATGAACGTAAGAAGAAGATCGGTGAGAGAGATAATGTGTGCACTTAACTTTCACTGATGTAATGATTTTCTTTCTACCCCTCTGTTAATGGGTGGTCATGTGTGAAGAGGTGTTGGCAAGTGACAATTAAGACCTGCTGTTCCCACCTCCAAAAAAAAGAAACTCTCACACTAAACGTGCACAAATAAGTTTCCAAAAAAGGACGCGTAAGTTGACCGGAAAAGGTCTGACAAAAAAGCAAATTCAAGGTTAATGTATTCGGGTTCAAGTTAAGTGTACTCCTTTGGCCGCCTTCTAAGGCAGCTGGAAAATGATGAATATTGTATTTTTTTTACTTCTTTCTCCCTGCAATATATCACCGCTTAGGTTTTAAATGAGTTGGAATTTCACTGCCTTTCCGTGCGTAACGAAACTGGGAGAGTTTGTGCAAGAAATGAGCAATGTGTAGACTACTGCGTAAAACTTCACACTATTGCAAATACAATTACGTGCAAAGACGTTCTGATGTGGACAGTTGGCGGCAAAATAGTTCATGGTGACGCCATATTGCCAGTATACAGCTGCAGGTGTTTTTGTTATGTAACTCGATTTATTGGTGGTCACGTGGCGTTAGTAAACGTGACTACTTTGATCTTATACAGTGGCGGATCCAGGGGAGGAGCCCGGGGTGGGGGGGATCCCTCTTATTTTTAGACTCCCCCCCCCCTTACCCCTTATCCGAAGGTCTGGATCCGCAACTGATATATGTTAGACAACTAAGACGAGGGACTGCAGCAGTCAGTTAGCTTGTTCGGAAAAGTGAATTTTCATCCTGTCAAGTTTTGTTGATCTCTCGATTTGTCAAAGGTGAGTCCTGGAGGAATTCTTAAAAACGCACCCAAGAACTGGATGGAGAAAAGTCGTGCACTGACGGCAAAGGCTGATCTACCAAGTGCACAGTTGTTTTTTTGCAGTCGGGTTTGAGGTTTGTTCTTTATTTTTTTCGTCTTTGCCTTTTCGCAAATTTAATTCAAACTAGTTAACAAACAGAGAGAGAGGCTGGCGGCTGTTTTTTAGACTTGAGAAGTTTAATCATCAATTAAGAAATGGCTGCTGATAAATAATTTTTTCCGCTATAAATTGACTGCAGACTAAGTATAGCTTGAGGAGTTAGAAAAGCAAAATTTGTCTGTCGGCCACTTTTTTTATTCTATGGAAAAAATTGATTTGCTTATACTCATGATCAAGGAGCGGCGCTTTCCATCGACAAACGAAAAACTCTGCTATATTCGCAATAGGTGGGTATAAGAGTTCTGGAGAGCGACATCGCTCTTTGTCTTCTGTAATGGGAACGAAAAAGTTGTCGCTCAACGAAGTTGGACTTTCGACGCTTTGAATCTTCACCTCGATACGGGACAAATCCTGTGCACAAAGAATATGACATACTTCTTTGATAATACAGTATGAAACTTGGTATGATAATGGGATCATTATATACATTTCTGGGAATATTCCCACCTACCCCTCCCCTAAGCCAACATTTTGCCTTAAGTGAGAAGTAAGTGTTAAGTGTTGGCTTAGGGAAGGGGTAGGTTGGTAGTTTACCAGAAATGTATGGTGTATAATTCGCCCCAAGTAATTTAATCTGGATTCGAGAGTTTGTAGAAACAAGAATCTTGTGCTTTGGAATCCGGAACTCAGGTCAAAGGAATCCGGAATCCCGCCAACGACTGGTGTAAGTTCCACCGACAAAGTATCCGGAATACAGATCCTAGAATCCTGAATCCACAAAATGGAATCCAGAATCCAAGACTGTCTTGGATGGGCGAGACAATGGTAACGCGATTTGACAGCCCCTAAAAATTAACAAATTATTATATCTGCCCAGAAATACACTGTTATGAGGTTCATGCTGGTTACAAAAGACATCATAAGGAGTTATTTTATACTTCTTCTAATTAGAATTTCGTGCAGTAAATTCATTTTCAAACTGAAGGGTGTTAGAACCCGAATTATTCCGAACCTAGACTACGAGTAGTCCCCATTTTTCCTCAGGGATAGTAGAGCGAGCGAAACGCGAGCGCGCGTGAAAATCAACTCACGTGAAAGAGAGAAAGGCGAGACGCGTGGGGTGATTTTCACGCGCGCTCTATCATCCCTGAGGAAAAATGGAGACTACTCGTAGTCTATTCCGAACCAGTTTTACCCAAAACGGGAAATTTGTTACGCAAATCACTTAATTTGTATTTTAAGCTTACCTTGAGCGTATAATGCCGATCCCAGACAATATGGTCTTCCTGAAAATTGCATAGGGGCTTTTCATCTTCGTAAGATGCTAAAAGTGAAGAGAAATGTTGTTTATTGTAAATAATGCGTATATCAAAACATCTACTCATCATGATATGCACAGACTAGAACTTAACTTGGTCAGTCCAGTTAATCGATTAAAGATCTGAGCTCATTTCTCAAACAGAGTAACGGGGACACTCGAGGACTTCTATCTGTAAAATATCTGTTCGAAAGAGCAACTACCTGGATAACCGCTCCATTATATGGTCGACGTCTAAGTAATTCGGATTTTTTCTACTAACTTACCTACTATTTTTTCACATTTTATTAGCAAGATATTGAGATTTGGTAACAACGGTCTCCTAAGAACTTAGTTTAAAAGCCGACAAAGGTTAATGTCCCCTGGAATTTTCTAAAGAAAATACGGCTACTCCATTTCCTTGTTCTTTCGACCGGACCGATCAGCTGCAGGGTAGCTAACAGTTTAGGATAAAACGAAAAAGCCACCTAAGACTTTCGAGACAAACAATGTTCTCTTATAACATACGAAGGGATAAATAGTTTTTAGGGCAGCTCCAAATTAACCAAACAGGCTTCAAAATCATAGAGAAAACCATTTGAGACAATTCTGAGGTATCTGGAAACATTCGGTCGTAGCCGGTGCTCCTGGAACAGTCGAAGAGCTCGCGAGATCTTATCACAGATTTTTCCTTACGGTTCTCGTGATAGGGTTAGTCGCTATAAAGAAGCAGTTAACCTACGAGAGTGGCTTTCAGAATGACGGGTTCCATATCCCAGGTCAGTACCCATAAACAAGAGGACGATGATGAGCCTTTCCAGAAGGGGATTTTAGATGTCCCGTCTCCAAATATCAGTATATGCGCGATGGAGTGTGTGTAGGCGTAAGCGTTACTTGAGTGTGAGATGGAGCGTGAATGCAAGTCGAGTACGTGAGTTTGCGTGGCTTTCCTTTTAATCCCTCGCTCTGCTAACCACCTTCTGTCTGTTCGTTCACGTCAAAAATTTGGAATTATTCCAGGCGAAATTTCAGTTTTAATTTCAAGAGTCCTAGGAAAAAACAGTGACGATATTCTCGACGTAAACAAAATTAATTCGGGGAGTAAGCGAATGTTCTATACAATGCAAATTTCAATTACCCAGCTGCAAAGTCACGTAAAAGAAACTTCCGTCTTTTACTCACGGGAGGCGAGTTCCTGTTCAAGAAAAGAGCGTCTGGCTTCGCGCCGGAGGAAAAATTTCACTGTACCAACAACGCTTATGCGCATGATTCAAATGACGTAATCTGAACGTTCTGTTGACATCATGAACGTAAGAAGAAGATCGGTGAGAGAGATAATGTGTGCACTTAACTTTCACTGATGTAATGATTTTCTTTCTACCCCTCCGTTAATGGGTGGTCATGTGTGAAGAGGTGTTGGCAAGTGACAATTAAGACCTGCTGTTCCCACCTCCAAAAAAAAGAAACTCTCACACTAAACGTGCACAAATAAGTTTCCAAAAAAGGACGCGTAAGTTGACCGGAAAAGGTCTGACAAAAAAGCAAATTCAAGGTTAATGTATTCGGGTTCAAGTTAAGTGTACTCCTTTGGCCGCCTTCTAAGGC
>CALNXI010003007.1:38195-56649 GCA_942486025.1 Porites evermanni
CTGCTTTGAAATTCAGAAGCTGATTCTCAATTAAACAAACATCGCCGAGTAAAAAAGGCCATCAATCTTTATAAACATATATTGATCAAGGGTAGTGATCACTAAGCACTGCATTAGTAAAGATCAACCATCAACCGCGGAGTTATTATCAAGAACAATGGCAAAATTTATCAATTATCGGAATAACACTTCTAGCTGCACGTAGTGTTTCTTTTCTGACCAATTTCGGCCTGATGAAGTCACTACGTGCGTCAGAAGACCGAGATAGAAGCACTGCCGGCTTTTAATCGACTTCAACAACCAATCATATTCCAGTAATACATTTGTTATATTTGCAATCTATCATCTTTCACCTGAATCATTGATCAATTTTTCCTGAACGAGTGCTCGTTTTCCTGTTTTGGGCGCTCTATTCTTCCCGTAATTCATCTAATTTCGTTCAACCCAGCTGCTTTGTGGGTATATTTAACTTTCCTCGTTGATGATATTTTTGTTTTCGTGTAATCCAAAGAGAGTGTGGGTGCTAAAATGGTTTTTCATTTCTTTATTTGCTTGTGAAAAATTTACGGAACAGACTCCAAATAGAACCCATTGCTGAGTGGAAAATCGCCTAAAGCTAAGAAATCGAATTTTAGCCTTAAACACGTGTGGCCGCTATAAAACAGAGCTCGGATTCGTTTGATGTCCCTGGCGTAGTTCGTAAAAAAATAACTGCTGTAGCAGCAAACTGGCATTTTCAGAGATATTTACTGCATATACGTAACGCTTCCTTAAATACAATATTTAAATATGTCTGTACTATTTAAGTAAGTCCAAAATCCCCCCATGGAAGAAAATAATATGTTAAACTCTTTCTGCACTTTTTGTATTTAAGTGTACGTTAAAACATTAACGTACACAGAGAATGCAGGATTAATTACAAAGCAGCTCGAATCACTGACCTAACAATCCTAGTGAGAAACGTCATTGTACTTCAGCTTTGAACCAAATTTAAGAAGAACTGTAGCTAAATAATAACGATCTAATTGTTGGGAAGCAGTGAACAGTTATTTCAGGTACAACTATACTGGAACGGATACTTTAATTTTTGCTTATCTTTCTAACCGTGAAAATATTCAGTTTGGTTCTTGTTCCCTTTCAATTTGAAATGCCGAAGAAAAGCTTTACCGATAAATGTTCCATCAATTTGATTTATGATCTTACGTTAGTTTTTCATGAATAAAAAGGATAAAAAGATTTTCTAAGGTAAAGGTATCAATGTTTCCGTGAAATTTCGCGTTTTGGAGTTTAAATCCGATTTGCAATCTAAGTCTGAATGAATTTCAATATTCACAAAGACCGGATTTTTAGGCAGGTAACTGAAGATTTTTCTCTCTTAAGCTAGCAGTTTGAAAGCTGCATTACTTACCTGAATGGGGCAAAATGATTCAGAACCATGCTTTTTCAGTTGCGGCGATCTTCACGTGCAAATGAAACGGTCGGATTCTCTCTGCAGTTTTTCTGTCGTTACTTTGAGAAGTGAGCTCTGTTTGAAGGAGTTTAATTTTGTGTTTGCTCAATTTAAGTTGAATAATAAATGACATATTTTTATATGATTTGACGGACGCTTGACGTAGAAATGTTTGCGCTGAGAAAAGCACCAGAGAATACTCATTTGAATATTTGTCGGGGGAGATTAGAATTTCCTTTATTACAACACATTGGCCACGTGAGCAATCAAAGGGAAAAAAGATTCAACTTCCTTGTCCAAGTTAGATTATAAAACCGTTTTATAATCTAATTTACGGGCCGTAAAACACTCTACCTGAAAGTAGCAACAACTTTCTGGCATCGTTCGAACGGACCAATAACGCTTTTTTTTAAGTACGGACTTCATAAAAAAACCACCGTATAACGGATTTTGCAATGATTTTGAAGAGAAACTTTGTTGAAAGACACAAACCTATGGTTTTGCAGCGCATAATGATTTCTAGTGGAAAACCATAACGCTGCATGATATTGTCTTCGAAAAAAATTTCTTATCTTATTTATGACCTAAATTAAAGATGACCTTGGACGTGTTTCAGTGCGAATCAGCTAGTGTCTGAATTTTGAGAGCCGCGGTTTGGAGAGAATTGTTACATCTTCATAATCAGATTTGTTTGTCAGTTGTCAGTCACGTGCGAGAGAATTCTTTTTAGCTCGTATAATTTTATCCGTCTTCGGATCTCAACATGACATTATTGACCGTTTCTCACTTTCTTTAAATTTGTTTTTCATCAACAACCATTCACTTCTAAGCGCCACTTTGGCGACCTATGAAATTTATGCGAGTGCCCGGAACTATCAGTTAATTGTAAACAACCTTTACAAACGCAAGGCGTTCAGTGCTATTCTAAAAATTGTTCTGAAAAGAAATTGCAATTCAAGTTGTGTACACAAAACGGGCTCGCTGAGAAACATCGCACAAGTTTCTCTTGCGGAATTTTCATAGTTACATAACTTTACAAAATGAATTCGGTTCTTATTAAGTACTTTACATTTTAGGAAATTCACCAAAATATTTTTAAAAATAATTCAGTTATTTACTGATTTTTAGTAGTCAAGCTTGTCAGAGATGGAGTAAATGAAGTCGGAAATGCAACATTAATGCTAAATTTTGTGCGCCTCTAATACCGATCGAATACTTCCTTAAAAATTAACGTCACTTTGCAGTTTTCCTCAGACTTCAGCCAGAAAATTAATATTTTCGGTAGATAAAAAGAGACCTTTATATACATAGGTTTTCGTCAAAAGAAGGAATTGCTTTAATGTATCGATTGGAACAATTTCGTTTTATTAAGTTGAGATGCAGAAAATTGGGTCCCTCATGAAATGTTTGAAAGAATGCGAATCGCCGCGTGGGCTGAGACAAAGGAAGTAAACTAAAAATATTGTTGTGATCTGAAAAAGAAGAATAACTACCCACGTAGTCTCGTGTCTTTCAGGTATCTTTTAAGATATTTTTTAGCTTAAAGGCCTTGCGTCATAACAAATACGATCATTTACTTGTAACCAACTTCCCGTGTACTTATACTGTTGAAATATCCCCATCAATTCATGCAATGAAATCGCTTCTTATATCTCCATAATTCTTGAATGCCGTTCTTCAACTTGGAAAGTAACTAAACAAAACTCGGGATACAATATCATTTTTTTTCTTTAAAATACACCGAAATTGAATCCTCAACAAGAATTTGTTTGCGATTATTTAAGTTAAATAATGATCTTCTAAAAACAAATTCATTTACATTCACAGATATTCCTATTGTATCCATAATTCACTTAGAAATCGTACCAACCGTATTTTTAAAAAACATCTGTTCAATCGTGGGTGTATAAACTAGAAGCTGAGTAGAAATATGCCATTAGCACTTGAAAGGCTCGTACTGAAGCATAAAATCACGTTTTAATTCTAAAGTCACCTCCTTCTCGCTCAATTCATACTTTTCCCCATCGTTTAGTGGGATTATAGTAATTATATATTCTCTGACAAAATATAAGTTAACCTTTCCATTGCTTTTCTTTTTTTTTCCTTCAACTCTTTTTTTGGAATGACTAAGTCCTTCAATTTTTATTGTGTAACCGCCCTATTAGCCACTTATTTATACCTAAATGCAGATTATCAGAGGGTCAACGCTCTTTTGCCTTTGATTCGTGGGGCAAAAGAATACAATCTACTCCCAGAAGATATTTGGAAGATTAACAATATCTCAAGTTTTAAAAGGAAAGCCACTGCCCCTGCACCTTTTGCTCCTCTGACTAATTTTATTATTTTAAATTTATTTATTATTGTATATTACCGCAGAACAGCCCCGTATAGAGGAGTCGTAATAAAGTGTATGTATGTATGCAATTCTTTGTCAGAGACATGTCGAGTAAGCTGTACGAGCCCCAAGGAGGAAGGATTATACCAAAACTGTGGACGAGAGGTACTCTATCATGTTTTTAATGGATGTTTTTGGCGTGTTATTCCAAGAGCATGGCCAGCTGCATTTTGCAACGTTAAGCTAAACTTCACTCCCCAAACTCCAACCCCATTCCCAAGTAACTTTTTACAAAAAGCTTTATTTCCTCATACCAACTATATATTCCCTAAACGATACTCCATTCTACACCAAAACCCCTCCCATTTCATAAACTATCCGAAAACCCTACCTTTCACGGCCGAGTTGCTTTTGCTGATACTCATGTAGTCTAAGAAAGTACTTCAAAGCTGAGGTTGTCATTTTCACCGTTTATATATTACCAATACACTGCCATTTCACACACACACAAAAATGACTGAAACAATGTGAATACTTTTGAAAAATGAAAATGCGGAATCGCTGACGTCATTTGTCAAGTACATAATAGTGAATGATAGCGTTGACAACCAGTGCGATTTTATAGTCAACGGAGTCACTGATTGAGCACACTGCGCATCAGTTCTGCGCAGCTGAAAGTGCTCCACTCGTTCTGCCAAGTCGCACTACGAAGCGTCGAAGTTCGTTTAAGGCAGAGAAATATACAAGTTTCGCAGTTTTTTTAGTTCGAAATAGTTACTTATCATGTATTAAGATTTTGCGAGTGTAAGATCAACGTTCGCACACCTCGCACACTCGCATTATCTGTGCTCGCTCTCACAGATTTTTGAGCAATAGAGTCAGACAGAGAGAATGCTCGCAGTCTAGCAAGGAACTCATACCGGATAAAGTTTCTGTTCACACATAAGAACAATAATTTTGGTGTAATTTCTGTAACGGATCCTCAGCGAAGCTGTGCTGCGCCGATCTCTAAAGTGGAGAGTCGCATATCTGATATTAGTAAAATCCAGCTAGTGGTCTATTATCAATGCTGCGTTCTGATTGGTTGAGCTACTACTAGGCTATATGTTGTAGTCCACTAGTAGCGAAAAGCGCCAGCTTTTTGGCGGCAAAAAAAATGGATTTAAGTCTCTCTTTAACTAGCTAAAAATTTTTTATTCTCGATATTTTTTGACCAATTCGTTGGATTTTACTAAAACAATTATTCCTCTCGCCCTCATAGCCTCTGAATCAATAGCCCATTCGGATTCAAGGAGTAATTGTTAATAAGTTCATATTATACCATCAGATAGCTTTTCCTGTCAGCACGAAAAGCCATCCGTTACAGTATGAACTTAGCCCAATTTTCAATAAAAAAAGTTGAACGTTTGTTGAGATGAAGATGTAGTTACTTGATATTTAGATGGCAGCCTTCATGTGAGGGACCTTTAGCTGCATGTCAGTTACGGCAACAGCATTTTATGGGAGTAAGTTAAAAGTTGTATAACTGAATTATTAAAGAACACATTAGGGCCATTTATACGAGGAAAAATAAGACGCGTCTTACATAAGCTGAGGCTCGTCTTAAATAAGACGCGAACTGTACCATTTATACGAGCAATGTCTTATCTAAGGCGAGAACAGTTCGTATAAATGGCTCGCGTCTTATTTCTGTTCTTGACTAGTTTTCATGTAAAAGTTGCCCATGGCAACGGCAATCCAACATGGCGCGCCAAAAATTAACGCATGCGTACTATGCGTTCGCGTCTTATGTAAGACGCGAAGGTCATTTATACGAAGTTTTTCTCGTCTTAACTAAGACGCGTCTTATCTAAGAACAGGTGTTAAGGGCTGTTCTAAAATAAGACGCGTCTTAGCTAGGTCGCGTCTTATTTTAGACGAAATGTGCCGTTTATACGGAAAGTTCGCGTCTTATGTAAGAAGCGTCTAGTTTTTCCTTGTATAAATGGCCCTAATTTGTCATCTTATAATTAGAAATATAAGGCATTGTTTTTGGTGTTTTTGATATTCCAAAATAGAGCGGAATAATAATCTTAACTCTCTAGTCTAATTAAATATAGGTTTGTTAATGATGCTCTTTGGAAATTTATTCCACCTCCAGTCTGAGGCCAAAGCTTAAAATTAGATCTCCATTCAGCTTGAGGCTCTTCATCCACTAATGGTCGAGGGAGGCAGACCAAAGATCTATTATTTTGCTGTTTAAAAGTTAACCTCTCTCACATTCATGTGTGGATTCGGATTGATCTCTCTTCAATTCAAAATCTCGTGAGGAACTTTTGAAAAAGATTTGGCCCATCCCAGACTTTAATTCGCTCATCGCCTGGCAAGATTCCCTTTTTCTTGGTTTACAAGTGTATGAGTTTGAACTATAACTTACAGTGGAACGCAAGTCCAGACGGCATATACGTGCTGTTATCTTAATGAGCCTCTTTGATAATTGATACGGATATGACGATGAACTCTAAGTGATACAGAAAGTCGTTATAGATATCTTACCATCCGCTAAAATTTTTCCCGGGAACAGTGTATTTATTTGCCTTAGAAGTACAGTTCGGACCACATTTTTTAGCTCTATTTTCTCTGTGGCCGAATTTATAACACGTAAAGCAGCGCAAGACATTTGCATTTACAAACCACAAAATTTCAAATGTATACAATCTATAGTTGACATAGCTGTTCTTCAAAGAAATGTTAAAAAAGGCGGTTGTGTTGCTTTTAAGACGACATCCACAGTGTTTGGATTTACGCAAGGGAAGAATTCCTTAGGTGGACAAAACGCTTACGCCTGAGTTACAGCACGACATTACAATAAACTACTGTATTCACTTCCGTGTCTTATTGAAATTTTACAAAGTTCAAATTATCACAGTGGAAATATTCAATCACTTAGCTCTCAAAACAGATTACTGTTGATTACATATCAAACTCCTCAAAACATTTCTTAAAATTACAATTAGATATTCCCACTGTTCTAAAACCGATATGTAATGATCTCGGAAAATCAGCGAGTCATATGAATTATTAATCAGAGCCAATGAAGCCTGGATTAAAAATGGAATATAATGTCAATTAAGCTGAATATATATTCAGTCCGTTCAATTTCTTTAAAAAACTGCAAGCCCCAAATTTTGAGCTCATCGATCAAATCGGGAAGATCATTTCTGTGTTGGTAGTGCACCCATTAAAAAGAAACCCTTTTGGTATTTTCGAATGGCCGTTGTCCTCTTTCCACAGAAAAAATAATGCGATTATTGTTAAATTTTCACCTCTTAGCACTCTCAATAACTTGCCTTTGAACGTTAAAGTTAAAAGAATTCTGGAGAATGATTGTTGAATCAGCTGATATATTTTACGTTTTTTTGTTTCCTTGACTATTTTCGCCGGCCTGACAGGATCGATATTTTTTGTCTGGTTTCATCTACCTCTCGAACTGACGATTATATATTCGTAATTATAAATATTGTCCTGCTATTTTTCTTTGACTATTTATACCGTCAGCTTCTTTTTGACATTCAGAATCAGTAGATAATATTAAACAAGTGACGGGTATATATTTTCCTTACCCGACGCACGGAAGCATGTATCTTTCTTACCTTGCCGGCGTTCTTCGCGGGCTGCACTCCATTTATCTACCGGGCCAGTTGAAATTATCAGAAATACATACAAAAACCGGTTAGTCAAAGATGTCAGTTCCCGCACAGGAAGTCCTAACAATTCAGTTTGGTTGTCATTAAGAACTCGAATTTTTTTTCGTCCAAAAAGTGTGAACCATCTGGCAGCCTTTCCAGTTTACATATTTCAAACAATCTTGCTGGTAAATAACTCTTCCATATTAATAAAGGGGGCCTGTTCTAGAGATTTAATAATTTACATATCACAATGCTCACAACCAGTACCTCTATGTCTAGTAATTTATAAGCATTAAATGGTGACTTCTTAACGAGAGATAACGTGAGATTTAAGATATTTATCGGCAAATAAAGCAGCCTCGCGGTTGAGGATATTTTCTGCTTCAATCACGCAAGTCGGGAGATAAAATTGACGCCTTGTGGTGAATTTCAATTTAAATAGGAGGAAAAAAAACGTTCAACAGGATTTAATAATAAGAGTGACAATGGGTTCACTGCTGAGACAGGCTTGAAAATGATAAAATTTTTTAGCTAAGGTGGGTTTTCTTTGATTGACCACTTTTTGTCTCAGTATTCATAAATAAAACTGTCATTAACAATTAAATTAAGAATCGCTATATACCTCCTAGTTTCTCTTTATAATTTCGCCGCGTTGGTCGATGTGGTTAACAGGACTTTTTGGAAATTAAAACATGTTGAAATTGTTAAGGCGTTATTTTAACGGCTAAAAAATATCCAAAATAAGCGTTTCGAGATTTGTATCAGTTAACATTGCACCAAACTGAAAAGTTTCAGCCTAGTTACCAAGGTCGCACTTACAATTAAGAAACTTTGTTAATCTAAAAGGCAGCTGCACGGGTTGTTGTTTCTTGGTTACGTTTAACAAAATGTTGCCAAAGAACTGTTTGTATTTTTCAGTCTTCAGTTCTTAAGATAACTGTAGGGAAGGTGAGTTTTCCGATGATATGAAAAGAAAAAAAAAGGTTTTCAGAAATAAAGTAGAAAAATTAAGCCATTTGTCATACTTATTACAGAGACTATTACCCCTACGGTTTCAATTTCGTCAAAAATCGTACTCACGTACTTTTAGATCACATTTTCTGCAACAACTTATTTAGTTCTCAAAATTATTCCTTAATTTACTCAGGTTTCGAACGGATAGGATATCCTAGATATTAACCATTGCTTTGCTGTTCGATAAAATCAAGGAAAGCCCGTCGAAAAAAATATATATCGCGTGCGCCATTGGACGCTTAATTAGAAACGTTATTTGCGTCGTTTGAAGTGAACTTAAACCGCAAGAGAAAAATTAGCAGTGAAAAATTAGTTTACTGTGGTGATATTTTGCCATTAACAAACAACTGTGATTGAGAAAGGAGAAGGCTGAAATTGTCGGAAGTTTACATCCGAACTAAAAAGGAACCGACCGTGCGCCGGGGATTTCTTTTATTTGGTTTACTTCGCTAGAAATTGCGATTAATCTTCTTAATATCTTCCTGACGAGCGAGCACATTACATGGATTATTTTTTGACTTACGAAACATGAATTGTAGCACAGTTCAGTTAGTTTAAACAAGAGGGTTTGTTTCAGGATTTTGGGATCACAACTTGAAGACGTGAATCCCATGTCCACAGGCCGTAGTGCATGTTAAATTGCAACTGCACCCTGAACAAATATTTATCTTTTCTGATGTAAGGTGTATTTTAAGAGGATCATATATTATTGATTTCTAAAAGCATGACCAATATTTCTTTTATCGCTTAAATATATCAGCGAAACTAAAAGGTTTCATTATATTGTTAAAAAGCCCCGTCTCGATATATTGCAAAATTAATTCGTCTTAAAAACCCCGGATTGTCCTATTCATCCTACACCCTCTAATTTTATTGCTTTCGGTTAATGTCTGCATAATT
The DNA here is from genome assembly GCA_942486025.1 of Porites evermanni. Lineage (NCBI taxonomy): Eukaryota > Metazoa > Cnidaria > Anthozoa > Scleractinia > Poritidae > Porites > Porites evermanni. Next base: position 47,563 of record CALNXI010003007.1, read on the forward strand.
CAAGTTTTTTTCAAACTTCGCTTTCCTCAGTCTATAAATGGACAAACGTGTAAGGAGAGATTTTCCGTCACAAACGAAAACAAGAAATTGTGTACAATTTGAGTGAAAACAATTTGATGATTTGAATTCATTCTTCTTCAAAGGTGTGCCACAATTTTGATCATAAGAGTTCGTGCCGCATTGAGAGTTAATTTTGCTGCTTTCAGTAATTTTAAGGCAGCAACAATAACGTCGAAATCACCTGGCGCTTTAATTTTTTCACTTTGTTTTTGGCTATGGAATCTTGCTCTTCTTCTTCAGCCGATCAGAAATGAATAAGCTACATGCAAACGGACGCAGCAACTCCCAACATTATTAGGACAACAATGCTGGGAGTTGTTGGTACCTGCAGCAACAACATTTAACAGGGTGTGCAAACGGACGCAACATATAACAATGTTAGGAGATGTTGGCCAACAATGTTGCGTTCCTTTTATACTTGCTGGCAAACATTTTTCCCGCGCATGACGCGGGTTTTGATTGGTTAATTTGCTCTGTAAGAGTGCCATGATTGGTCAATTTAAATTCTTTGTGAGTTCTGGTTTTACGAAAGATTTACGAGGCTCAGCGACACAAAAAGTTTAAAAGCTTAACTTTATTGATATAATCCATTGTTGAGAAAGATTCCCCCGACTAATAAGTGTTTTCAAGCGTCAGAATTTTTAGGATATAGCTATCTTGATATCATTAGTAACAGATCTAGTCTGCCTAAAGAATTATTTAAACTTTCTCCAAAAATAATTATAAAAAATGCAGACAAAACTCTCTTGTGCCGTGAATATATCCACGTGAACATGAATTAATTCAAATTAACTAAAGACGAGGCAAATAAAGACAAGATCAAAATGCCATTTATTTATTTTGCTAATAAACTCAACCTTGAAGGTTTACCTTCATACATATTAAAAAAGAAGCTTTTGCAAAAACATTGAAGGTCCTTCCGTTTTACATGTGATGTTTGAATATGCAAGTCTACAGCTGTTTATGTCATCCTCATCTCTAGGCGCTCATATCAACAATATAATCAACGAAACATGCAGTTAAACAAGTTCTGAATTTCTATGGGTCTTGGACGCAAAATATTCATGAAATCACCAACGATTCTTAAATTTATTTAACAAAATCTGCCTACAAAGTTAAATAGTCCTTCTTTTCTCTCATGCGTCGCCAAGCAATTGCAAGATGGAGGTTCGCAAAGATGACTTTTCTCGATTCTATAATTATCGTGTTATCACCTGAGCAACTGCGTCCCAAATTATGGTCTCAACATTTTTTGAGACAGCTAGTCATCCATGTCAATATTGTTATGAGATCTTGTGACCTTTTCGAGACATTTTGAAAATAATTCTTTAATCTTTCTCTAAAAATGGTCACGACATTGATCTTTGTTTTTTTTCCTCGAAATTTTTTATCTCAGAAGCCCAGCGTTTTGAGAACCCGTTGAGACCTTATTGAACGCCTGCGAGAGTTATGTAACAGCTGTCTCAGTTGCCAAGGAGATGTTGTGACCGCTTATGAACTTCTCTCGATCTGACTCAACACTAGTGCCTAGAAAAATGTTGAGACAATTTGGAGACTGTTTCCCAGCAGCTCTATAGTTTTTGGCTCGATGACACGTCAGAGAAAAGAAAAACTCCTTCTTTCCTTCGGGCGGTTTTACCTATCCCTGGTTGCGCAGTAACTGTAAGCGACGTTTTGCGTCATAGTACTCGGCTATATCATAAGCCTTGTTTCTCGCCAACTTTTCGCGCATGAACTCCGGGGGTTTCATACCGGGCTCGTTTCCTTCGACACGGCTGGTCGTCAATGCTGCAAGGTTTTGGCCACAAAATGTCGGCATCGACAGCTGACTAGGATCGAGGAAGTCTGGGAAGAACGAGGCGAACACAGTATCGTAGAATTCTGTGTGGTTGCTGGCGGGGGTTGGGCGCCTTTGCACCTCGTGCGCAAAGGGTATGAAGCGACCATCCGTCAATTGAATCAAAAGCCATTTGTCAATGATAACCTGGAATGGACGAAAAGAAATGGTTATGCTTTGTAAAGTGTTGAAGAACTTATTGAAGCCGATAGTATTTACCCAATCACTGGAACAGCATGAATATAAATGAACATTTTCGAATTGAAACCTCTACTGTAGCGGGCTTAGAGACCAGGACAAATACCTTGATCCCATTCAGGTATGTTGCTGTAAAATTCAGGTGTGTGGTGGTGATGGGTGGTGTGAGGTGGGGGGGGAGGGTGGAGTGGGGCATAAATCCAAACCCTGAGATAGAGGAATCCTGTTCTTGAAAATAACTTTTCTCAATTTTACGGGCTTCGGTTTGGCCTAAAATAAGGTGAAGTCCCGAACAGCCTGGTCCCAAACTGAAACAGCCTTTGGACCCTTTAGGAAAGGGTACTTTATAAATTATTATCTAGTTTTTATGCCTCATTATAACTATCACGGCCGCTGCTACTGCCAGCATTTTTGACTAGTTTAAGAACGCGCGAGAAAGCGCGCGAGCGGTCCCCGGTTGAAGAAAAGGTCTGTAGTAAGGGTTAAACGGAAAGTGAGACTTGACCTGCCTAGATTAAACACGCCCTTTCTTTCCTGCCCCACGCACTCGCGTCTCCTTTCGCGTGCTGCTGTCGCGTGACTTCTCGCGAATCCCCCCGTGAATGGAGAGGTTGCTCGCAGGCTAGGCGTGTGAGGCCCTCCCGTACACGCCCCTACAGTGGTTCAGCATATGTTCAGTGTCCCCAAAATCTTTGTCGCTTACCTCATCGGTTTTGCTGTGTCCCCCTGATCTCCATTCACACCCTTTAAAGGTGGCCCCCAGTTTGCCAGTAAACGTATTTCCGCAAGTGAAATAGGGTGGTACCCCAAAGCGCGGAAAGTTAGACCTGGAATTGAGGGTGCAGTTTCTGCCGAACCAGATAGCGTCAAACTAAAACACGAAGGAAAAAAATAGGTTACTCTCTACGAAAGAACCAGTAGTATAGGGTACGGTCAAACAGCTCTAGGAGCCAACAAAGAACCCTACATGACCGGGGTTTATCCTGGTCTCAGTAGTAAGGACTACTGGCTAGTTCTCCGGTCCCCGGCCTCCTAAGTGGCATACCAGTCCATCGGCAGGGTCACTCCGGCAGTATTTTTCCGACTCCTATTTATACAGGGCCCAGTTGTTCGAAGGCCGATTAGCGCTAACCCAGAGTTACATTTTGGAATCCCTTTTTCTTGTTCTTCAGTTCAAGAGCATTTTCTCTGATAACTTTCTCTATTCTTTCTAGGGTAAGAATAAGACTGCTTTTTACGCTTTCATATCTGCTTCGAATTTTGCGCTCACCCCGGGTTATCTTAACCCAGCATTGAACATCCCGGCCCAGGGTCCGGTTACTGAATGGAAAAAAAGGCATCTTAGATTAAGCTTGCAATTGTTCCCTCTCTCATCTTTATATGTCTCTTGTGGAAATTAACAAAGGCCCTCCTTCAGGTTACTTTAGAGTAAGAAGGGAGTGCACAGGACACCCAAGACACGCCCTACTAAACAAAAAACCGTTTGGCATGAAACAGAGCATCATCGATGTATTAGGTCGTATTTGTTAGTGTACTACAGACAACTACAGGCACGCTATTTTAAAGTGATTTTGCAAGCGCCATATTTCAGAAAACGCTTGATTAAATACCTGCGCAAATACCTGAATGTAATTGTTGTTCTCAATGTACTGAAACGGGAAAATGAAAGTAGTTTCCCAGCTACCGGCTCCTACTCGATCATGTCGCTGTTCCCCTGCGGTAGAGTTCTGCAGAAATTCTCCGATGTTTGTGAAGTTCGTACAACTCTTGGCATCACAGTCGGTAACGATCGTGGTGTAGAAGGTAGAAAATACTTCTGGGAATGGTGGGGGGAGCTCGTATTTAGCACAGGGTTTCCCGACCGTAGGTGGGCAGTCCACACCGTAGAAACACTGACATCTGAAAGTAAATGCAGGTACGTAAGGAGATTAACGCGTCAAGAGTTATTTATGTGAAGCCAGATGCTTTCATTAACAACTGTGCATCTCAAACTACCAAAACGCCAGCTTGTATGTTTCAGTTAGAAAAAGGAACTGTTCAGAAAAGGCGGACACTAATCGACACTGTGAATTAACTGCAGCCAACGCCAAAAAAAAACTAGCCTATTCAGAGAATATTACGGCATTATGTACCTACTGGTGCGTAGGACGTTACTTTTAATAATGATGATGATGGCCACACACCTGTGTGTTTATAGCCTTACTTGCAAGCTCTCCGGGGCGCTCGGGCGGCGGAGCAAACAGGGAAAGTTTTTTTGCCCCGACGGGCTTGCTCGCAAGCCACCCGTCTGATTGCACTATTTTTCTTAACCAACCAGAAGTGAAAGCTACCGAAATTGTGAAAAAGACAATCGACATGGTTAAGTCTCATCAACTCTTGCTTTAGTGAGCAAATACATTATTTTCAAATTGCTTCTTAGCTTATAAGTTGTTACATGCAAACGTTTTAATAAAACACACAACGTTTATTAATTTGAAACTAAAACTGCATGCATTGAACCAAAACCTGACCCGTGGGGACTCCGCATACGAAAGGGGTGGGGATGCTCGTCGGAAATTTTGAATTAAACCCCTAAAAGAGACCGATATGGGCGTAGCCCGCGCTTTTTTGGACCCCTAAAAGAGACCATGTTAAAACACAGGCAATACACATATTTTTATATTTTTTCATTTGCAACCCCAAACGAGACCTTCACGGCTAAATATGATGGCGTTTTACCTAAAACACCCTAAGTGAGACCAAAATCCGAAATTTCCACCCCTAAGCGAGACGACGAGCATCCCCACCCCTTTCATATTCGGAGTCCTCTCCAGGGAACCCTAATCACTCACCGTGTAGAGGCTGGACATTTGTGCGTTTTTTGAACCATTTTTTGGGTTTTCTTGTCAATGGTACACTCATACCAGCCACTCAGGTCCTTAAAACAGTACCTTCCAGGGAGACCCTGGTCACAAAAGTTCCCGTATATCCCAACCACAGCTAGCACAAGTACGAGCAGTACCGTGATAATAAGGGAATTCCTGGTCATCTCACTGGGAAAACAATTTAAAGTCATGAACTAAACGATAAATCAACGAAAAACCAATAAATGTGAGTCAAAGGGACAGTTATTTAAAAGGAGTTTAACTTGTGTTTAACAAAACCGCGTTCTAAGCCATCTTCAATTTACCCAACGCTTTAGTTTATCCTGATAAGTTTCGTGAAAGCATAAGGCGTAGACAAAAAAACCCATTTATTTTCCGCTATACGGAAGAGATCTGGAGATACAAAGATTTGCTAAGCCGCGGCCTAAGTTATAGTTCGTTTAAATAACCGGCCTAAACAGTTTATGAAGAGGCGATTTATGGAAAATTCCAGCCTTCATAAGGTGGATTTCCGCTGTCGCGTAATTTTTACGAGCGTACGCACGTAAATTTTTTGCGCGTTAACGTAAACGCAAACGCAAACGAAAAAGTTTACGCGCGTAAACGTTAAAAGTTGAACCTCGATCAATTTTGGGCCCGATAAACTCAAAAATCACACGAACGTCAAGGAAAAGGAAAGGAGAAAAATAAAGAGCGAGGAGGAAGAAAGGAGGAGAAGAGAAAAAAAAGCAATGTTTGCACTCTTAGTTTTTGTAATGTCTTTGGTCTTAGTTTTTGGCCGAAAAAACTGTTGGACGCTAAAGGTCTATTTGGCGGTAACGTTTTCAAAAATCCTGCTAGATGTACGCGCGTAAAATTATTACGAATGCACCCACGTAAAAATTACGCGGTCAATAGTGGAAATCCACCCTTATAATTTCCTCTAGCTAGAAACTCTTTAGTGAAGAACTTAAGAGTGAAGAGCTTCGAACAGTAACTAAGAAGAGGAAGGTCAGGTAATGTTATTTGATTTCGTAAGTAAGATGCAAAACATGCATCAAAAGAATGCGTCGACTAATTCATCCTCTGAGGAAACTGTTAAATGGTGATTATCGGTGATAGATCTTTTTATTGATGGGTTCTATTTAGGTAGTCTTTTCCGCTAATTGACTCTTGGGCCCCTTAACTGAAACAAATTCACCCCTTGTAAATTTTAATTTTGAGGACTAAAGTGTAACTCAATAAGCCGCACTCACTGATTTCTTTAAACTAAACGGTATTGAGTTATTGTTTGTCTATATTTGCTGTTGATGTTTTCCTTTCCGTTCAGCACCAAGGGGCATTCACAATAAGGCCGCTCTTTCTCAGCGTTAAAGGGACACTCCTTAGTGACTTCATAATGCACAAAAAAAGAGTAAAAGTCAGTCAATAAAACTTCGGTTTCACCTTGTCTTCTTGTTTGATAAATGCTCGAAAATTGTGGTTTCTTTTCTCGAGTGGTCCACTTCTGATTGGCAGTCACACACATAAGACAAATTAAATTTACAAGTCAACATATTTTTTTTTAGAAGTCTTTCAATTGTTAATTTTGATCGCTATAGCTGGTCGGTCTCTCAATGAACATTTGAAAGTAAGCATGGTAAGATTTGGAAAATGTGATCATAAATTGTTGAAAAGGAAGTTAGCGTATCTCTATTGACAAAATTTCCATGATAACGATATTAAGTAATAAAGGTAGAATTTTAAAACGTCAGTTTTTTGAGAATTAACGGAAATCTCTTTAGACTGCTGAGAATGAGGTGTGTCAATAAGAGATTATGTAGGATTTACTATGGACTGCGTGATGAGGTTCCAATTGTGAACTTTTCTCGCAAATGTTTCGAGTACTTGCTACAAAAATACGCGCGAATTACGGAAAGAAAAAGACGAGACAACAGACTAACAGAACATTTTTCAACGTTTTAGCCAAGATGGCCTAAAATTTCTAAAGGCAACTTGTTGTTACACGATTACCAGGCTCTTATGGCAGATTTCTCCTGTTGTCCTCCTACAGAAAAAGAACTTTTAACACAATTTTTCTCTTCATCCGGCAGAAGAAAATTTTTTATAGTAGAGAGGAAGTTTAAACGTATTTTCTTCTGTGAAACATGAATGCACTATCCAAGATTCGGGGCAAGTCATAACTAAGTCGTGCAAGAAATCAGGGTTAAGTGCGAAACTATGAAAGTAACTGCACTGAAGACATAAAAAAAAACTATTGTTAACAGAAAAGAAAGTCTCGTGTCCACTTCTTGTCATAAATACAGTCTTTCAGAATTCAACTGGGTACACTTTGCTGATTTGTTCTTTAATTTTGTGTGCAATTAAGGGCTTTAATTGTCTTTAGTTTGTTTGCTTTCTTTCTTTCGCCAGCAACTGTTGTTTCCTGCAAAACTCTCATTTTTTATGCTCAAAAAGTGAAAACCTGACGGAGCTGTTTCCTCAGTCCTTATTCAACTGTCGCGTAATTTTTACGAGCGTACGCACGTAAATTTTTTGCGCGTTAACGTAAACGCAAACGCAAACGAAAAAGTTTACGCGCGTAAACGTTAAAAGTTGAACCTCGATCAATTTTGGGCCTGATAAACTCAAAAATCACACGAACGTCAAGGAAAAGGAAAGGAGAAGAATAAAGAGCGAGGAGGAAGAAAGGAGGAGAAGAGAAAAAAAAGCAATGTTTGCACTCTTAGTTTTTGTAATGTCTTTGGTGTTAGTTTTTGGCCGAAAAAACTGCTGGACGCTAAAGGTTTATTTGGCGGTAACGTTTTCAAAAATCCTGCTAGATGTACGCGCGTAAAATTATTACGTACGCACCCACGTAAAAATTACGCGGTCAGTTGTGGAAATCCACCCTTATAATTTCCTCTAGCTAGAAACTCTTTTGTGAAGAACTTAAGAGTGAAGAACTTCGAACAGTAACTAAGAAGAGGAAGGTCAGGTAATGTTATTTGATTTCGTAAGTAAGATGCAAAACATGCATCAAAAGAATGCGACGACTAATTCATCCTCCGAGGAAATTGTTAAATGGTGATTATCGGTGATAGATCTTTTTATTGATGGGTTCTATTTAGGTATACTTTTCCGCTAATCGACTCTTGGACCCTTTAACTGAAACAGATTCACCCCTTGTAAATTTTAATTTTGAGGACTAAAGTGTAACTCAATAAGCCGCACTCACTGATTTCTTTAAACTAAACGGTATTGAGTTATTGTTTGTCTATTTGCTGTTGATGTTTTCCTTTCCGTTCAGCACTAAGGAGCGTTCACAATAAGGCCGCTCTTTCTCAGCGTTAAAGGGACACTCCTTAATGACTTCATAATGCACAAAAAAAGAATTAAAGTCGGTGAATAAAACTTCGGCTTCACCTTGTCTTCTTGTTTGATAAATGCTCGAAAATTGTGGTTTCTTTTCTCGAGTGGTCCATGCACTTCTGATTGGCAGTCACACACATAAGACAAATTAAATTTGCAAGTCAACGTATTTTTTTTAGAAGTCTTTCAATTGTTAATTTTGATCGCTATAGCTTTTCGGTCTCACGATGAACATTTGAAAGTAAGCATGGTAAGATTTGGAAAATGTAATCATAAATTGTTGAATTGCAAGTTAGCGTATCTCTATTGACAAAATTTCCATGATAACGATATTAAGTAATAAAGGTAGTCAGTTTTTTTAGAATTAACGAAACGGAAATCTCTTTAGACTGCTGAGAATGAGGTGTGTCAATAAGAGATTATGTAGGATTTACTATGGACTGCGTGATGAGGTTCAAATTGTGAACTTTTCTCGCAAATGTTTCGAGTACTTGCTACAAAAATACGCGTGAATTACGGAAAGAAAAAGACGAGACAACAGACTAACAGAACATTTTTCAACGTTTTAGCCAAGATGGCCTAAAATTTCTAAAGGCAACTTGTCGTTACACGATTACCAGGCTCTTATGGCAGATTTCTCCTGTTGTCCTCCTACAGAAAAAGAACTTTTAATACAATTTTTCTCTTCATCCGGCAGAAGAAAATTTTTGTTCAGTACAAGTACGCATGCATTTTTTTATAGTAAAGAGGAAGTTTAAACGTATTTTCTTCTGTGAAACATGAATGCACTATCCAAGA
>CALNXI010003008.1:0-12500 GCA_942486025.1 Porites evermanni
GCGACTCACACTCGTCTTGAGTTGATTCTGGACAACCTCTCTTCCGAAAAACTGGAAGTTCTCTGGTGTCAATGATTTTTGGTTCGTCCTAAAGGAGAAATAACGAATTCAGTGTTTCCCAAGCCTCTTACATAAAATACTTGTAGGTAATTTGTCAAAGCACTCAGTCACCTGTATGGTTTCAGTTTGGAAAAAGAAGCTTTTATTAAGCGTAACAGAAATAAACACAAACCTGGTGACTTGTGAAGCTGATTTCTATTTTTCCATTCGACTCGCCTTTATCTTTACAGATGACCCGTCCTGTTGAAGTGTTCTTGGCTTCACCCGTGACGCTGTGAAGTTTCCCGCCATAAAACGGCTTGGTGTGAAACGTGATTGAACGTTGAAACCTGTCTTAGCCCAGTTGATGTTAACTTTGCCCCCTAACTCCACCCAGGGGAAAGTTAAAATCGATCTAAAAGTTAACAGAAAAAGCAGGCAAGTATAAGTAGATATAAAATAGCCTCCATGGTGCATGAAACTGTTATCTTACAATCAAGGCAGGCCAAGCGTACCCCGGCACAAGATTCTATTAATGAATTGCCGATTATTTGAAAATGAATCCCTCAGTCGTTCCCGTAACTAGTGCCAAATTCAAAACGGCATTCCTGAAAGTGATGAGCAGTAAATATTTTACGAGAACTCCTCTGTATTTGGTCAGATTGAAAATCTTTGAATGGATAAAATTTCTTCGAAGACCGCATTTACGTCAAATTCAGGGAAACTGAGCTGGTAGAAATTTCAGGCATTTCCGCTTTAGAATGTACTGGGGTTTCAATTACCAGTGTTCATGCCGTTTAGTAAAAGGAATAACTGTCTACGGTTAAGTTAAAAAACATAAATTGTATTGTATTTGTAGATTTACAGCATGATAACTTTTGAGTGCACTCTTTTCAGGAAAGACTAAAACAGGCCTAGCAAAATTTTGGAAGCGGCTGAGTTTAACAATGGTTAATACATCAGTTTCTTTAATATGACAGCAGGTACCTGCAACAAGTGCTTGGAAATGTTATGACATAATCTTTGTTGTGCTCTAACAGAGAAATAACACCTTTAGAAGGCCTAAATGTAGTAAACGACCCTAAGTGTAATAAAGTCCTAAATGTAATAACAATTTGCCCTAAATGTAATAAACTCTTAAGACATTAATTACTCAAATAAGCGCCGCCCTCCAATAAGCGCCACATTTGGGGGGATTTAATAAGCGCCGCGGCGCTTATTCGTGTAAATACGGTGCTAAGAGGTATTACTATGGTTTTAAGCTCCGCCCTCAAATAAGCGCCGGATTTTTGGAGAAAAAATTTAATAAGCTTCGGTACATTTCCTTAGGCCCGCTGTGTAACTTGACGTTTACAAATAAATTGCTTGTAAAGGGACACAATAAAAAACTTGTAAGCCTTAAAAAGTTTTTATACTTCATTTTAGTTAAAGAAATTTACTGCAAAAACCGTGGACGAAGATCCTGTTGCTTGTCAACGTTGGATCTCTAGAAAAGAGATTTAATCAGCTAAAATGTTAAGAACAAAAAACGAGAAGTTTAAGGTCATGTTTACACGGAGGTGGGGGACCCAAGGTAGGTGGGGTAACCCGCTTTGGTGGGTAACCCGCCTGTTCACATAATCTCTCATTTAGATTTGATCACGTTTACACGATAGGTGGAGTGACCCGCCGCATGTTACCTCACCCATGTGGGGTCCCCCACCTCCATGTAAACGGGCCCTAAAGACTACTGCACAGCTGATAACAACGTGTATAAATAACTAAATAAGATAGTACGCGCGCGCTCTTATTGGCCGAGAGATGTGTTTGCATGAGAGTATGTAAACATGTGTGGAGTCAAGATGTTTTGCTCTTCGCGCGCAAATCACACAAGCACGAATTTTAAAATGTTTTTGAGTTGAAAACTCGACAAATTTACTTTATTTACCCATTCCCTCGTCGGATGAAACTTGGAAAATCTTTACAAACATGCTGTACCAATGTTTTTTCGCTTAAGCTGACATTTTAAGCGAGAAAAACCCTTTTTTGGAAAGCATCTTTATTGCAAAACAAGAACTGATTACAAGTACATTATAAGCTTCGTATACAAGACTTCGCGACTGGTTAGAATTTCTCTTTTAATCAGTAACCTAAACGAAGAGTTTTTCTTTTCTCTCGGGAAAGTTATTTTATAAAAGCCATAGAAAACTTTTTTCCCGTGTTTGCATAGCCTGATATAAACACTCGAGGGTTTGGGAGAATTCTTGACAGTTATGCAAACCAGAGACGAAGTCGAGAGTTTGCATAACTGTCTCGAATTCTCCCAAACCCTCGAGTGTTTATATCAGGCTATGCAAACACAGGAAAAAAGTTTTCCAGTTGCTTTAATATTGCTTTTTTAGAAAAATACTGTTACTTTGTCGTTAAGTTTCACAGTGCATAGTTTACCGGATTTACGCGAATTAGCGCCGCAGCGCTTATCAACTTTTTTCTCCAAAAATGCGGCGCTTATTTGAGAGCGGTGCTTAATACCATAGTAATACCGCTTAGTACCGTATTTGCACGAATAAGCACCGTGGCGCTAATTAACCCCCACCCCCCAAATACGGCGCTAATTTGATGGCGGCACTTATTCGAGTAATTACTGTAAGTGGCAACTTAAGAGTTTATTACATTTAGGGTCGTTTATTACATTTAGGCCTTCCACAACACCTGCAAGGAAATAGAATATAGCAAAGGATAAGATAAGAAAACAAAATATGGAATGGTCTATGGAGCATCAGTATCTTCGACGAGAGCCGGCAATGAGGAACGCTGCGAGACATGATATTTAATAAGCAGTAACTACAGTGCATGCCTGTTCACGCAAGTTAGCCTGGGCAACAAGCGAAGCTTAACCTTAGGGGGTAATTTACAAATGCAGCCATTGCTCAAGAGTGTGAAAAAAAGGCTACAATATTGTAAATTACACTTGTTTTAGTTTTATTAAATTGACCCCTGGTCAAGTCGCCGGCAAGCCAGCGCCGAAATCCTTGTGCCGGATCCCAAGCCAGCTGTGTACCAGGATTTGAGTACCCGCCATGATTGGCCTGTTAAAACAAGCCATTGTTAAATTGGCCAATCAGGTTAAAGAGAAATTCAAAGGGCACTTCCTGTAATTCGATAAGTCCGATGGGTCCCAGAACAAGGATATCGGCGCTGCTTCGCAGCCGTTACTAACTGGCGTCAGATTGCGTTTGCAATGCAGGCTACTCGCGGGTGTACATTTCCGTGAATTCTGCCCTACGCCGGTAAGATACCTTGGTGTCCTTATTGATTCAAATTTATCTTAGACGCATCATATCACATATATTTCTACCAAGATCAGCCAGTCATTAGACATCCTTGCAAGACTAAGGCATTTGTCCAACCTTACTTGTCCTATGGTATAGCCGTCTGGGGCCAAGCTGCTTCTACAAATTTGAAGAAAATTTTGATTCATCACAAACGTGCCCTTCGATTAATTCATTTCAAACCCTTTAGGTTCCACGCTGTACCTTTGTTTAAATTTTCTAATGTTCTTCCTCTTAATTTTCTTTATTTTAAAACAATCTACCTCATTTTGCACGGTGTAGTCAATAATGTAACACCTCCAAACGTTTCCAACTTATTTACTTATTCTTCAAAAAACATTGTCATAATACACGATTTTCTGCGGCTGGAAATTTCTATATTAAGCATCGAGAACGGACCATATGAAAAACTCCTTTTCAAGAATTGGTGCAAAAATGTGGAATAGTATTCCCGGCATTGATCGTGCTCCTGACCTAAATATAAATTTAAGAATACCCTAAAGAGTCGGCTACTAGATATTTTGATACTGGAGGATAATTATGTTCGCGTGCGTAATTTATTTGACGTATTTAATAAATATTTAATTTTCAGTTTAATTTCATTCATACCTTGTTTCTTTTACCCGTTTTGAAATATATGTATTTTCTGTCTTGTTAATTTAATATGTTGATGTTCGTGTATCTGTTTAACTTTATTGCTATGTTTCAACTCTATTATTGTAACTTTTTTACTTTTCCTTCGCGCCTCGATTAGCTATAGGCTACTTTGCGGGCAAGGATTAATTATGGCATGTGTGAAAAGTGCTTTTAATAAACTTGAACTTGAACTTGAACTTGCCTTGAACAAATTAATAATGATTGAAATCTCTAATAATAATAATTGGTATCTCATATTGTGGTTGGACTGTATTTGGCTACCCTAACAGCTGAATTGCTTGTTACATACAGACGGAGATACCAAAGGGAGGATAAATCACATATCCCACAATGCAACGCTTCCAACTGTATTATCAAGTTGATATGTTGGCCCTCTGGTGCCAAAGCTTCACATTTTAAAATAACGCAGTTTCTACATAAAAATTCATCTGCGCCGTGCGTTGGTTCCTCTTTTTCATACAAGTGATAAGCCGATTGCTTTTAAATTGACCTCTTTCATAGAAACACACTTTCTTCGTAGAGATACACCTCCGCCGTAGAAATGTGCCTTTACCGTAGAAATACATCCCCGCCGTAGAAATATGCCTCCGCCGTAGAAATGTGCCTCCGCCGTAGAAATATGCCTCCGCCGTAGAAATGTGCCTCCGCCGTAGAAATATGCCTCCGCCGTAGAAATACACCTCCGCTGTAGAAATGAGCCTTTTTAATAAACACAAACTTTTTCCGTGGAAATGAAACGAGACTCCTTTAAATGAGACTCCCTTTAGAAAGAAACACTTCCCCTTACCCCTACCAGGCACTCACCACCTCTTCTCCTCCCCACGCAAAAAACCTCTCTGGCGCCATATTGGAAAGTGAAAAGACCTTCGGGACAAGCCATGAAATCGAAGTGGGTCTTTACCGTTATTTCCTGCCATAATCTCATCAGAGGCATGTTCATAACAGGATAGTTCTTCTGTCCCTATGAATTCTTGTTCTCCTTCACTTTCTAGCTCTCCAACAGGGTCAACTCAGAGGGCAACAAAAAGGTCTGCATGTGCTTTAATTTTGTCCAGGGGAAATGCCTTAAAGCAAGTTGGACAAGTGCTGTTTCCTCTTAGGGGTAGAAATTCTTACTTACAGCTCCATTAGTTGACGGGCTTGTCTTAACTTGGCAGCTTGATGCTATTGAGGAGCCATCTCTTTCCTTCGCTTCTGAAGTTGCGGTGATAGTTTCTGAAATGTATGATGGCCCTGGCTCACTGCTCTGGTCAGACTCTTCTTCAAGGAACTACACAACCAAAAGTACAACTTGGAAAAAGGTTTTCCAAGTTCGTCTTTATATTTGTTAAGGGTGAAAGTTACAGAACTTCCAGGCAGGGTATGGACAATAGTCTGGTCTGGCTACAGAAGGGCATAGTCCAGATGTTGATCAAACTGTTTGAAGTGCCTGCAATGTTTATCTTGAGCTGCTTTCAAGAGTTCTTCGGCGGAGACGTTATAGGGCACCACCAGTGGAAGAGTGCTGCCCTTGATTCTCTTCAAATGGCCATCTAGCTCCTCCATAACTCCCATTTGGATTTTTACAACTTCGATCGCTTTCGCTTTTTTGTTTGCTTTGATCTTTTTAGTCCTCTGAACTCACGAAAAGACAACTTTGTAATTGTGCTGGTAGGTTTTGTAGGTGAACCCTCCAGCAATGTCACTGGTCCTCCTATGTGAAGGGAAAACAAAATGTTTTAAAACAGATTCTAAGACAAAACCAAGGTTAAAGACCTTTCCTACATACAGCTATTTAAAATTTCTATATTAAGCATCGAGAACGGACCATATGAAAAACTCCTTTTCAAGAATTGGTGCAAAAATGTGGAATAGTATTCCCGGCATTGATCGTGCTCCTGACCTAAATATAAATTTAAGAATACCCTACAGATTCGGCTACTAGATATTTTGATACTGGAGGATAATTATGTTCGCGTGCGTAATTTATTTGACGTATTTAATAAATATTTAATTTTCAGTTTAATTTCATTCATACCTTGTTTCTTTTAATAAACTTGAACTTGAACTTGCCTTGAACAAATTAATAATGATTAGAATCTCTAATAATAATAATTGGTATCTCATATTGTGGTTGGACTGTATTTGGTTACCCTAACAGCTGAACTGCTTGTTACATACAGACGGAGATACCAAAGGGAGGATAAATCACATATCCCACAATGCAACGCTTCCAACTGTATTATCAAGTTGATATGTTGGCCCACTGGTGCCAAAGCTTCACATTTTAAAATAACGCAGTTTCTACATAAAAATTCATCTGCACCGTGCGTTGGTTCCTCTTTTTCATACAAGTGATAGCCGATTGCTTTTAAATTGACCTCTTTCATAGAAACACACTTTCTTCGTAGAGATACACCTCCGCCGTAGAAATGTGCCTTTACCGTAGAAATACATCTCCGCCGTAGAAATGTGCCTCCGCCGTAGAAATATGCCTCCGCCGTAGAAATGTGCCTCCGCCGAAGAAATACACCTCCGCCGTAGAAATACACCTCCGCTGTAGAAATGAGCCTTTTTAATAGAAACAAACTTTTTCCGTGGAAATGAAACGAGACTCCTTTAAATGAGACTCCGTTTAGAAAGAAACACTTCCCCTTACCCCTACCAGGCACTCACCACCTCTTCTCCTCCCCACGCAAAAAACCTCTCTGGCGCCATATTGGAAAGCGAGAAGACCTTCGGGACAAGCCATGAAATCGAAGTGGGTCTTATTCCCTGCTATAATCTCATCAGAGGCATGTTCATAACAGGATAGTTCTTCTGTCCCTATGAATTCTTGTTCTCCTTCACTTTCTAGCTCTCCAACAGGGTCAACTCAGCGGTCAACAAAAAGGTCTGCATGTGCTTTAATTTTGTCTAGGGGAAATGCCTTAAAGCAAGTTCGACAAGTGCTGTTTCCTCTTAGGGGTAGAAATTCTTACTTACAGCTCCATTAGTTGACGGGCTTGTCTTAACTTGGCAGCTTGATGCTATTGAGAAGCCATCTCTTTCCTTCGCTTCTGAAGTTGCGGCGATAGTTTCTGAAATGTATGATGGCCCTGGCTCACTGCTCTGGTCAGACTCTTCTTCAAGGAATCACACAACCAAAAGTACAACTTGGAAAAAGGTTTTCCAAGTTCGTCTTTATATTTGTTAAGGGTGAAAGGTACAGAACTTCCAGGCAGGGTATGGACAATAGTCTGGTCTGGCTACAGAAGGGCATAGTCCAGATGTTGATCAAACTGTTTGAAGTGCCTGGAATGTTTATCTTGAGCTGCTTTCAGGAGTTCTGATCTTCGGCGGAGACGTTATAGGGCACCACCAGTGGAAGAGTGCTGCCCTTTATTCTCTTCAAATGACCATCTAGCTCCTCCCTAACTCCCATTTGGATTTTTACAACTTCGATCGCTTTCGCTTTTTTGTTTGCTTTGATCTTTTTAGTCCTCTGAACTCACGAAAAGACAACTTTGTAATTATGCTGGTAGGTTTTGTAGGTGAACCCTCCAGCAATGTCACTGGTCCTCCTATGTGAAGGGAAAACAAAATGTTTTAAAACAGATTCTAAGACAAAACCAAGGTTAAAGACCTTTCCTACATACAGCTATTTCGAGAATGTTAATTATTGTCGGAAAAATGTGCATGCAACAATCCCGATAGTTCAACCAGAGGACATTCTCGGAGACCCAGGGGCAATCAGTCGGGTCGGGAGAAAAGGCGGGACGAAAGTTTTCAAGTAAGGGCGAGAGAGCCCCTGGTGACCGACTCTCACCGAACCATTTCCAAAAATTCTAGCCTGCGTAGCTGGCGGTATTGTGTAGTAGTCGAGTGAGATTTGGCGACGGAGCCGTTGTAATATAGTCGAGTGAGATTTGACGGTGCAGCCGTCACGAGCGGATCGTCCCTACTCCCTTTTCTGGAACACGGCTCCGCCGCCAAAACTTTAATCTCGCACCCACACGATACCGCCAGCTACGCAGGCTAAAAGATTCAAGCAGATGCCGGTTCCCGATTGGGCACAAAAATCGGCGAACACATCTCCTGAGTTCTTTTCGTGTGTTAGTACACGAAGGCTATTTTCTAGATCACGGCTTGTCTGGCTCATGCACCAAAGAAATGCAGGCAGTCAGGAAACTTTCAGTTTGATATAAACCCCCATCTGATTTCAAACTACTGTCTGCCCGAAAACTAAAGGCTCTTTTCCAAAAATACAAGCTTCAGCTTACAACAGGTATCCACGCTTGGATCGGCCACGTCTTTGCGTAAATGTATTTGTAGAGAGTTTTTAAAAGATACCACGACCGCTGACAGCCACGAAAACGTCGCATAGAAAAGTTAATTCATATTTTTTTCAGTCTCTATCGTGATTATTCCAACTCGCTTACTTTGTCAAATGCAAGCTAACTTTTCTGGAGCTAGAATTTCTATCAATCATACCCAAGTTCATGAAGAGAATGAATTTTGTCATTGCTTGTTTACGTCCTTCACAAAACGTGAAATTAGGCATTTTCACAGGTAGTCGTGCAGTTGACGGTAAAGAAATGTACAAAAAAGCGTGATGCGCGTGCAAAGTTGTTGTTCTTCCTTGTCAAGCTACTGCTTATTTGACTTTGCAGGTCTGACTTTCTCGTCGCCGCCGCATCTTAAAAATTTACGATACATTGTGACCCGCCAAAAACAGAATATTCTCGGGGCAAATTCAATTGCTCCTGCTTATAGCGTCCCAAACGTTTTTTTCGACTCATTGGTAGTTTCGTTTCTGGTTAGGAAAGTAGAAAATAAAAGTTTCCCTTGCACGCACAAGCTTGGTGAACAAACCTGGCAAGGGTGGTGAGGCAATAGCCGTCGTGTACGAACTCACGAAAAGAACTGTCCGCCGATTGGGCACAATAAAACAAAGCATTTTTTGTGCCCAATCAGCAGCCGGCATCCGCTTGAATTTTTGGAAATAGTTCGGTAATAGTCGGTCCCTAGGGGCTCTTTCGCCCGTACTTGAAAACTTTCGTCCCGCCTTTTCTCCCGACCTGACTGACCGCCCCTGGGTCTCCGAGGATGACCAGAGGAGGACTAAGTAGAAAACATTATCTTGTAATTTCACAAAAATAAATTTTTTTTCATGGCTCGCAGTTCGCGGAACAAGAATAGGAACAAGTTCAAGTTTTATTGTTGTACGTCCATGTACGCACACAGCACTCCTATCGAAAATATACATTATAAACAAGCACAAAGGAGCAAAAACCATACACTAACCTTGGTGCAGTCTTTGTCCCACATTTATGGCAATAATTCGGCGTTAATAGTCTCGTAGAGGAAAAGATTTGGCCAAGAATTTCAACACAAGTGCCACAAAAATTGGCCGGCATGAAAATTATGGCGGGAAATAGAGGTAAGGACCCAGCGGGGATCGCAGGGAGGAGTACAAGGACGAGTACCTCGATTTCATGGCTAGTCCCCATGGTCTTTTCGCTTTTCAATATGGCGCCAGAGAGGTTTTTTAGGAGGGGAGGGGGAAAAGTGCCTGGTAGGGGTAGCGGGAAGTGTTTGTTTTGAAAGGGAGTCTCATTTAAAGGAGTTTCATTTCATTTCCACGAAAATAGTTTGTTTCTATGCAAAAGGCTCATTTCCACGGCGGAGGCAACCTCGTTCCCAAGGTTCTTTCCTACCCGCCTCTCTCGCTCCGTAGGATGGGTAGGAGAGAACCCTGGGAACGAGGTTGCGACGAAGACACATTTCTACGGCGGAGGTGTATTTCTACGCGGAGGTGTATCTCTACGAAGAAAGTGTATTTCTATGCAAGAGGTCAATTTAGAAGCAACCGGCTTATGACTTGTATGGAAAAGAGGAACCAATGCACGGTGCAGATGAGTTTTTATATAGAAACTGCGTCATTTTAAAATGTGAAGCAGTGGCACAAGTGGGCCAACATAAGTCGGCGAGAACACGTGATCCCTTTATTTCGAATGAAAGCGCGATAGAAGAGTGTGTTGATGAGTGTCAATGTTTTATAATCAACAATGTTATACCTTATATTCCTTGGACATGGAGTACATTCGTTTGGACTCGTTAGTTAGTTTGCCCGGATCTCCTTGTACAGACAAATACTGAATAACAGGAAACTGTATTTTGTGGTTGCTTTGGGCTTTTGGCTTAATAATTTAAAACAACTGTAATGGAATTTCAGGAACTATTAGCAAAGTGGAGTTTCCAGTCAGTATTCATTTATTTATGGAAGAAAAATCTCTGTTCAGGATGGTTTTATAAAGATATTAATCAGCATCTATTTTATCATGTTCATCGTAGAACCTTAAAACATTAAAATTGAAATTAAAACCACACATACATTGGCTTCTGTGAAGGCAAAGCTCTCCAATATGAACTAGACCAAGTATTTTTTACTTATGAGATAACAACATTTTTAATTGCATTACCGCCTGCATTAGATGGTGTTGCATACCCAGGAAAAGAAAAATAGATATTGCAGACTAAAATAAAATGGAATTAAAAAGCAGCTGAGATTTCCCTGCGAGCAGAGGTTTCTTTCTGGCATGGCTTTGAGCATTACAAAGTCATTTGCTTGACTTGTCGGCAGTAGCTCGACTTGGTTTCAAACGTCGTGCTTCTACCGTGCCGAACTAAATTCATAGATATAAATGCATTAGAATATACTTAAAAGTTTGCTAAACCGTTTCTTTATTTTTGTGTTTTGTTTTCGGCAACAGCCGTTTTATTCGACTGAATTAAATTCGACGTCTGAAACCAATTCGTGCTAGTGTCGTGCTGCAGTCGAGCTACAGTCAAGCCAGCTTAGCACGGCAGTAGCACGACGTTTGAAACAGGCCTTACATACTTGTAAAAAAACCAACTAAGCGACTACCAACCCACGAGCGACGCGAATGACCGTTAATGCGAAAGGCCATGCCAGAAAGAAACTTCTGCTCACAGGTTGGCTAAGATCATTATAAACAGTGATTTATGGAGTCTTGAGGTTTCTTTTTTAAAATGCGACAAAGATAAATAACCTAAAATAACTCAGTTTCCTGTGAGTGATGGAGATAGACTTGCAATCCTTTCTGCAGGTGGTCACAAGAAACCATCAATATAAGACTCAACAATTAGATTTTAAAAAACACTGGGTTGCACTTATTGGCCATGGCCTAACGTTCATTGTTTTAAGGAAAAAAATAAAGTGTTAAAATTCAACTTGCCCAGCCTCCTCATGTTGCAAATTTGACACTAAATACAACCCCTTCATGTGTTTTATTTCTTTAATAAGGTTTAGCATTAAATAGCATGTATGTTATAATTCTTTTAAAATTCTATGAATATCTACTGGTTTTCTAGCCCCATAGTGCTAGATGCACATTTTTAGATTGAGAGCGCCGAAACCTAAGAAACACATCAAAAATACATTGTAATGACTACATTTGCAAATCAACACTCACAGAATAATATTAGAGATAGGCTAGTCAGTATTCCCGGCAGTNAATATAAGACTCAACAATTAGATTTTAAAAAACACTGGGTTGCACTTATTGGCCATGGCCTAACGTTCATTGTTTTAAGGAAAAAAATAAAGTGTTAAAATTCAACTTGCCCAGCCTCCTCATGTTGCAAACTTGACACTAAATACAACCCCTTCATGTTTTTTATTTCTTTAATAAGGTTTAGCATTAAATAGCATGTATGTTATAATTCTTTTAAAATTCTATGAATATCTACTGGTTTTCTAGCCCCATAGTGAAATCAGCCCCTTTCCATTCCAGTATTCATGCTGACCAATAATTCTGGCTATTACCCAGTCCAGATCACTGAACAGATCGGGCTATAAACTAGATTGCAACGGCACAGCCTCTTTCCTCTTCCCACAAGAACGGAGAAACGGCCAAACTACTTCTTTTCTGGAGAGGAAAAATCTGTTTCATGTTTATTTGAGGCGATCTTTCAAGCCAGAGATCCTTTTCCTACCACCATCAGACGTTTCTCTCGATCATTAATAGTAATGAGACTCTAGAAAAATAACAGAGCAACGTTAATAATATCTAAACAAACAGTTATTACGAACTCATCGAAAATGAACTCGTGAAAGATGTATTTTCCGGCAAATGAAACACACACCTCGCTAGTATACGTTTACGAATTGATGGTGGGAACAGCAAAAATTACCAAACTTTGCGGTGATAGAAAACATTAAAATTGCGAGGTACTTCGAGGTTCTAAAATCGAAATACCTTCATTGTTATCTCATTTTGCTATTTTCATTATCTATTTGTCAAAAGGTTACCAGAACAATGCTCACTTACCACGATTCTTCGGGCTCATCCAGCCATCGCAACATTTGCAGTTGAAATGAGGTCCGAAATATTGATCTAAAAGGACCACAAAAGGCCATTATCAGAGCCAGGGACAAAATTTGTCAGCGAAAATACAACCTAAATCAACAGAAAGCTACATAACTAACCTTGATGTACTTTGAACTGT